>CAUYRT010067676.1:0-13785 GCA_963574885.1 Lepilemur ruficaudatus | reverse complement strand
ACAGCAACCTCAAACTCCTAGGCTCAAGCTATCCTTCTGCCTCAGCCTCCCGAGTAGCTGGGACTACAGGCATGCGCCACCATGCCCGGCTAATTTTTCTATATATTTTTAGTTGTCCAATGAATTTATTTCTATTTATAGTAGAGACGAGGTCTCACTCTTGCTCAGGCTGGTTTCGAACTCCTGGCCTTGAGCGATCCGCCCGCCTCGGCCTCCCAGAGTGCTAGGATTACAGGCGTGAGCCACCGTGCCCAGCCTGACCTCTGATTTGAGACTCCGTGGAATGTCGGTAGGACACCAGTGACAAGGACTGTAAATGTGAGATGAGAAATTGCCCTCCAGAGCGGGACTGTTGGGGAGAGCCAGACGCTGCTGCATCCTGCGTGCCGTGTGCCGTGTGCCGTGGTCTCAGTTCTGGCCCTAACTGGAGGCATGCCATGGGGCTGGAAAGCTACCATCGTCCTTGGAACTGGATTTTCAGACTCAGCTCTTTTGCTGTGTTGCTTCATCTGGAATGTTCTCGTTAGGAATGTGAAATCCAGTGTGGGCCAGTTCTTAAGCCCTTGAAAGCAGATATGTGGTTCAGGCTGTGGGCACCAAGTGCTGAGACTGGCATCAGACAAGTCCTTGATTCAGAGGATGGTGTGGCAGTACAGTCTGGTGGCTGCTCCCACGGCGTCCCCACACACTTCCTGGTGTGTGTGATGGTCCCAGGGGCCCTCAGGGCAGCAGGGCTGTGCCGTAGGGCAGAGCCTCCCAACCAGAGGCTCCTGGACACCATGGAGTCCACAAAGGTAGCCATGGACAGTGGGCCTCTCCTGGCCATTTAGCTGTTTCAAAGGATGGACATTGTGCAGTTATCTATGAGAGGGAACCACAGGCAGAGAGAATGATGAAGTTGCTTTGTCTTGACAAGAGGGAAAAAGAAACAGACATTTGGGGACACTTGCTATGTAGCAGTCAGAATGTTGGATTTTCCACTTCCTTTCATTTTTTCTTTCACTAGGCTTCATGGAAATGGGCAGCTGGAGCGTGGGTGGGTGCAGAGCAGGGCTGACACTCAGAGTTAGGCGCCGGCCACATTCACGTAGCCATGGGGAGGCCCTGCCAGGTCCTTGAATTGCAGCCTGTGGTCTACATCACACGGTGTCTGGAATCCCCTCAGTGTAGATATAGTGTTCCCATCTGGGGAGCAGACGCCTTGAGATGAGTGGTTAATAGGAAGATGAGTGGTTAATAAATGTAATTTATTTGGAAGATAATAATCTTTCCACGATAGAGTACATGAATTGCGGTGAAGATTTTTCTTTCTAGAGACAGAGTCTCACTATGTTGCCCCGGCTGGACATGAACTCCTGGCCTCAAGCCATCCTCCTGTCTCAGCCTCTTGAATAGCTGGGACTGTAGGCCTGAGCCACTGTACCTGGCTGAGGTGGGCAATTTTAATGGCATCATTGGAGGAAAAGTTGGGAACTTTGCCTTGTGTGGAATAACTCGCTGTAGACGTGCTGGCAGACCCTCCAGGGCAGGGGCTTAGCGGCTCGTTTCAGGACTCGCTGGGCGCTGGTGGTGTCTCTTTGCTTCTCTCTTCACATATTCCAGTTGTCTTTTCGGCATGTCCAACACTGATGTCATCAAATGGGGGAGTCCTTTCTGTTGCCTAAAATAGGGTATATTTAGAGAGTGGTTTAAACCTCTTTCCAAAATAATATATTATCCAATTGCCTTTAGGCTTCCTTGAGTAGCCTTTATTTGAGTCTAGCAGCAAAAACCCACAGTTAAAGGATTTTGAGATGCCACTAAGAAATGCATCTGTGGCTACTTGTTATCACGGTCATGGTCAACCCTACTGAAGCTGGGGACCTGTTCCCAATGCAGACTGGAAATGCAAGTTCTGTCATTTGCAGAGTTGGTGGTGAGGTCAGTGTGGTGCCGTAGACCATGGTGCTTCCTTTATCCTCGCCTGGCACTTGTATTTCATACTTTCCCCTTTTGGCACTTTGCTTTATCTTGATGTGATCTGTGAGGGTCTGGATTTCATCCGCATTGCAGAAACAAAGAAGGATAGCTTACTGAGAAGTGAGTGCTGGTTAAGTTAGGCGCCTGGGAAGGAAATGCAAACTTCTTGGCAGGTGTTTGTTTAACCAGTAAGCTTCTTGCTTTGGCAGGTGGTTTGTACATCTGTGTGCTGACTCACTCCACCAGTTTACTGCGAGGAAACAAGGACGAGCTCACATCTCCCCTTAACAAGCCCAGCCCTGCGGCTGCCTGGGCTGCAGATCTGAAGTCGTGTGTTATTGCTTTGGCTTAATATTGTAGTCTGGGCAGAAACCTGGCCTTTAAGGATCTCTAGTATCAGTAAAGGGCGTGTTTTGGATTGCTTCAACTAAGGGACTTTTCTAGGTGCAGTGAACATAAAAATGAAATGAGTAACTTTGAATAGCATGATGTAGGCTTCATAGAAAGACAAACTGAGGTGGGAAATAATTCATTTTTAAACAGCTTTATGCTGTCATGCTAGTAGTAGTTTTTTAAACGTGCTTTTAGTTTTGTATCATAATTATTCATTGGGTAAGCACTAGTTTATGTTTCTGCTGGGAGTTCTTTGAACATTTTATGGTAATACTTTATCTGAATCGCTTGCATTGAAGCAAATCAGAGAGCAAGTGGAAAAGGTCCACGTGATCCAAATGATATTCTGTATTTTACATCCATGGAGACGTGCCACATGCTTTCACTCCTGGTTAGCATACCGGAAAATCTCACGCAGTGAATCTGCTCTTCCTGGGTGCTTGGTCTTTGTGTGGCACAGTTGCTAAATACTGAGAATGCAAAGGGTAATAACTGACATACAACTAGTGGGGGAGAAGCAGACAACCGTGTATAATGATGATTTTGTGATGCTTGAGTCAAGTAGTAATTGTAGAGGCTTATAAAATAGAAAAGAGTACAGAGGAGGAAAGCCAATTAGAGGTTGTTTTAGCAAGGGCTGGACGGAGGTGTTTAGAGAGAGGACAGGTGAGCAGCAGTGGAAGAGACACTCCAAATGGAAAGAACACCACTTGCAGTGGCATATTGTGTTTTTAGGGGACCAACAGTTGTCACAGTTTCTTGATCGAAAGGCACAGGGGCCTAGAAGCAGGAACGGAGGCTGTCATGAGGGCAGAAGTTGAGCTCAGCTGCAAACCTGATCGTGCAGGTGACAGGCATGGCTGAATGATTTTAGCAGGTGATGTACTTAGGGGAGAAGGATCACTGTGGTTGAGGGGGATGGGTTGTCAGGGGTGAGGCTGGTCAGGAGATCACTTAGGAGACTTTGTATTTTGGGAGAGGCATGAACGGCCTCCCCAGCGTTGTGGGGGTGGCAAGAGACAAGAGAAGAGGACGAGGCCCATAGGATCAGGCGTCTCCCCAGCTTTGTTGGCCACTTGCTGTGTGACCTGGTGGAAGTCACTTTTAAATGTTCCAGAATCTCAGACAATAAGCTCTGCTTACTGAGAAAGGCCATTAACGTGGTCTGAGCTTCATCACCTGCCTTTGTCTTTACAGACATGCCCAGTCCAGGGGCAGGATAAGGGACTGTATTCTCTTCTCATTTGCAAAACCAGGGATGACAACAGCCCCTTTGCAGAATTATTAAGCAGGGAGATTAAGTGCCCAGCCTAGGACTGGTGCAGAGAAGGAGCCCAGTGAATGGTGGTTTTCTTTCATATCTGTGAAAGATACTCAGAGTAGAACCAATTGTAACCAAGCGGGCCCCACTGTGGCATGAATTAGTTGGATGTGAAATAGTTTGGAGCAGGGATTTTTCACATTTGGGCTTATGATTTGCTAGAGGATCCATGAATGGACTTGGAAGTGCCATGACCCCTTGGAACTGTATGTGAAGCCGACATTTAATGTTTCTGGGGTGTGTAGCCATCAGCTGCTCCTGGGCGCACCATCCCCACAAAGGTACAGCCAATGATCCAAAATAACCAGGACTGCGAGGTGTGTGGGGTAGGCCAAGAGGACAGGGGATAGTTGAATTTCCTTACAGAGACTGCTTCTGTAATAAAGTAACGTAAGAACTCCTCATATCCCTAAGGGTGTGTGTATACATCCCTAGGAAAATGGTAGGAATCCCTGTCAACTTAATTCTGCAGTAGAATTCAGATGGAGAGGACATCAAGGCCTGTTGGGGCAATTTGTTTGATTTATTCTGGCTGTCTGCCTGATGACACAGATCTAGAGCAAATCAGCTTGTTTTGTCTAATCCATTCTCCTCTCTTGAGGTGGGATCTCACTACTAAATTGGAAGTTTCTAGCAGCGGACTCTCATTTGATTTGTGGTCATACCTTCCAAAGCATCTAACATAATCAGAAAACCTAAACAAAGACCTAAATCTCTTCTCTTAATTGTGCAAGTATGTGTCTATGCTGAGGTATAAGCATGCAAACAAGCATACCCTAAAACCAGAAACACTTTCCTTCCCTGTGTTTTTATCAATCTGCTCTGCTATACTGCAAATCTAGCCCTTCTTGGGTAATAAAATATATGAGGCACCAGTGAACCAAACAAAATGTTTTCTGTTTGTGTTTTGTATGTTGCAAAGTCATCTTCTGTAAATGCTCATGAACATAGTGGTCACATTTTTGTCTTTCTCATCACATTAATTTTTAGAGCTCTTTTGCGAATGTTCTCTATTCCAATTTGTAGGGCCCCAATGAATAATACTGCTCCTGCAAGACTTGATATATACCAAGTGTGGCGGTGGATTATTGGTGGGCTTCTTTAATTTGCTCTTTTTGTTTTGTTTTGTGAGCCCTGGATAGTCTCCTGTAGCAGGTTCTCTAGAGATATTATATTTGGATAGTTTATATTCTCTAAGTAAATTACTCAGGGATTATTCCCAACCTTGCTGTGTGTTATTTATGTCGACTGTGTGACTCCAAGATGTTTGGACTCGGATATGGTATTTTTCAGAATCGAGAGTCTGTGGTGAAACAGCAAGGTTGGGCTACTGGCTTATTTACAGGTCACACTCTTCTTCCTTTTCACTCCCCGGAATTCACTTTGTTAAATTTCTTGTGTTGTTCACTTAGATCTAATTAACATTTTTAATTGGCATGTTGTGTAGTTCTGGAAACTGCTTATTAGATTTCGTAGGTGTCTCTGGCAGCACAAAATGTTTAATGAGCAAAATAATTGTGTTAGAGTGAAATGAATATGGACATATTCACTGAATTAATAAATGGATTAAATGATGACTTCACGGAAACCTTCTGAGAAAGTAGTTATGTACCATCTTCTCAGTGTAACATATTGAAATTGACTTTTTGTGTGTGTATGGTTTTAAAAATGAGGTTTTTTTCTTTTAGATTGTAATAATATTTGTGTGTGTGTGTGTATGTATTTTTTTTAGCCAAAATGAGGGTCTGTAAGTAAAATTGGAATCTCAGCAGAGTCTGTAAAATGCCGTGGCAGCTGAAAAGAAGCAAGTCGGGTATGCAGTGTTTCTGACCAGGGAAATATATATCTCGCAGCTGTGTGGAAATTGATAATCAAAATTAAGTTCTATTTCCTGCTCTGACAGGCTGTCCTTTTCATCGTCTGATTCTGGAGGGGACAGCCAGGGAGTAAGAGGACGGTGTGAAGAAAGGCAGTCAGTAGGTTTTGGAGCTGCGGGGAAGGAGTCCAGCCTCCTCCTGCGTTGGATGAAGAGGCAGAATGCTCGAGGCCATCGCTGGCCCGGAGTCATGGCCCTGAGCTGGGTGGAGCCCTGAGATCTCGCACCTGCCAGTCCAGGGTCCTTGTCTTAGTCCATTCTCTGTTGCTATGACAGAAAACCACAGACTGGGTAATTTATAAAGAAAAGAAATTTCTTTAGCTCGTTGTTCTGGAGTCTGGGAAGCCCAAGAGCATGGCACCGGCATCTGGTGAGGGCCGTCAGCTGGGTTGTGATACGACAGAGGGCGTCACGTGGCTATACAACAAGAGCATCTGGCTCAGGTCTCTCTTCCTCTTCTTACATAAGCCACTGGTTCCATCATGGGGATCCCACCCTGATGACCTTATCTAATCCTAATTACTGCGCCAAAGGCTCCATCTCCGAATGCCATCAACATACGAATTTGGGGATTATTTTTCCAACACATGAAATTTGGGGGACACATTCCAACCGTAGTAGTCCTCTTGGCTGAATCACGCTGTCTCTTACCCTTCAAAGTGTTTCTTATAGGAGGAAAACGAGGTGGGGGGGGGCAAAAAAAATCACTAACGAAAGACCTAAGGATATTAAATAAGCCAGAGGCTAGATCATCTGGTCCAAAGTTATTTTTTAAAGAATCAAAATGGTTGCAAGAGTCAGACCCACTCAAATTCCCTCAAGTGGTGGGAAGTTACTGTAAATTTCCCCTGTTCAGGGACCCAGACATGGCTGAACAACTGTGCCTCAGGAAAGGCAGGAACCACACCAGCCAGGGCTTCTGCCTCCTTTTCTTGCCCACAGTCTGTGCTTCTCTTTGCCTCCTGCTCTGCTGCCATTCCCGATTCAGTAGATAGTTTTGATGTCTACTCTTCCTGTTTCCTGATTCCAGTTCCCAAAAGGGACCATCTGATAGGCCTGGGAATCATTTCATAGGAGGTGCACATTAGCCAGCTCCTCTGGCTTCTCTGGGATTAGGTGACTTTGCCTGGCCCAGTCACCTGACAGTGCAGTCACGTGAGCCTCAGGGGCTGAGTCCAGGGCAAGCTTAGTTGGAAAGGACTGCACCATGTTGAGCTCTATAGCGGGATGTGTCAGCGGATTCCTCCATGCAACATGTTTACTCTGAGGCAGGTTTCTCAGATTGATAAAGTTCTGATCCTGTTTAGTTCACTAGTTTTCTCTTCTTGGCAGAGCCCCTCTCTGATGGGCTGGCCTGCTGCACTCACACAGTGCTCACGGACCCTCCATCGGCATGGGCAGGCGGAGGTGGTGAGGAGGGAGCAGTGGAGCGGGTAGGCCCCTCCAGCTCATCTGTTTTCAACATTGTGTTTCTATGTCAGATTTTTTTCTAATAAACTTGTTACTTTGGAATGATTTTAGATTTATGGAAAAGTTAAAAAAAAAAAAACAGTACAGGGAATTCCAGTATCCCCATCACCCAGTCTCTACTAATCTTACCATCTTACCTTACTATGGTATATTTGTCAAAACTAAGAAGTTAACATTGGTACAGTACTATTCAGTAAATTACAGACTTTACTTGGGTTTCAGCAGTCTTTCCACTCATGTCCTTTTTCTGTTCTGGGATCCAGTCCAGAGTGGCACATTGCACTTAACTGTGTAAGAGTTTGTGTGAAGAAAGGACTCCACTGGTAAGCACACACAAGCACAAACACCCCCCCCCCCACACCAACAGCACAGAAAACTCTACGAGTCCCTTTCCTCTCCAGTCCATACCATATTACTGCTTTTACCAGACTCCTCTTCATTAAAAGTTGCTTTTTTACCTTCTTCTCCTGCTTAAGGACCTACAGAAGATGCCTGTTGCTGAACATACTAAATCCAAATTTCCCGCCCAGCCCCACTGGCCTCCCATGCCCTGAGTGCAGACTGTCTTCCACCTCCTCTTTCCTCTCAGCCCACAGATGCTGGGATTCCACCCTCTCCCTGCCTTTGTTTTTGCTGTTTGTTTCTTTGCATCTCTGAACATACTTCCTCCAAGCCAGTTTGCAGCCATCTTGTCATGGCTATAAGGGACTTGAGTGGGCACTGACCACAACCACAGACTAGTTTAGTGATGTTTACTCCTTGCTCAGTGAAGGAGGAGGTTGATTTTAGACTTAAAAAACTCTCCATGTGATAAACATGTACATGCTATAAACCTGAATAATTTTTTAAAAATGTGTAAAGGCTCAACCTGTTGAAGCATGAAGAGCTCTGTCTTAGTGTGTTTTCTGATGCTATAAAAGAATACCATACACTGGGTGGTTTATGAACTGTAGAAGTTTAGTTGGCTCACAGTTCTGAAGGATGGGAAGTCCAAGAGCATGGCACTAATATCTGGCGAGAGGCATCCCATGGCAGAAGGCATCGCATGGCAAGAGAGCACATGTGCATTGGAGAGAAATGTGGCCAAACCCCATCCTTTAATAACTAGCCCACTCCTTTAATAACGGTATTAATCCATTTAGGAGGGCAAAGCTCTCATGACCTAGTCACCTCTTAAAGATCCCGCCTTCCATCTTTTCTGCATTCAGGATCAAATTTCCAACCACAGACTTTGAAAGACATATTCAAAGTATCATAAGGTCCCAGAAATGTGTGTACGTAGTCTTATCTCACATAGTTGGGCATTTTTTTCCTGGACATGCTTGGAACATAGAAAAGCACATGGAGGTTGCACAGGAAATATTTGTTGGATGAACCAATGAGTAAGGGAATGAATGAATGGGTAAATGATGGCTCCAGTTAAGTTGTAATGCTTTGTGGCTAGGCTGGTGATCATGTCCTTGATATCATCTACCATGTGTGTCTAAATATAAAGTGATTCTCAATTTAAATGGTTTCCCATTTTTCCTATTTGAAGTTTAGAGAAAAAGCATCAGGCCAACTTGGATATTTGAATTTCTAGGAATGTAAATAGGATACTCAAACATCTGCTTCTAATATTTATTTCATTATGCATATTAGGTAATATAAAATATTAAAATTTTCCACTCATGTTTCATAAAATAATTTCATTCAAAAATTTCCCATGAATCTTTGACATTGGTGTCTTTGTCATCACAGAATCCCCTTTTGGATCTCCTAAAGGTTTCAGAGCTCATCATCCTTCCACGTGACTATGTTGTGAGACATATTTTCTAGTCATTTTTATCCCAAGCTGTGACCGATTCTTCCAACAGTAGAAGTTAGCTTTTTTTTAAAAGTGATCTTTAGAGAGTTGTCAACAATATTGTCCAAGACTTGGAATTATGGGCCATTCCTTCTGGGTTGATTACTGAATCTGTGTTAACTTTGCCTCTTGTATATTGATTCTCACAAATCACATCCTGAGGCCGGGCGCAATGGCTCATGCCTATAATCCTAGCACTCTGGGAGGCTGAGGCAGGTGGATCATTTGAGCTCAGAAGTTTGAGAGCAGCCTGAGCAAGAGTGAGATCCCGTCTCTACCAAAAATAGAAAAAATTAGCCAGGCATGATGGCACATGCCTGTAGTTCCAGCTACGCAGGAGGCTGAGGCAGAAGGATCGCTTGAGCCCAGGAGTTTGAGGCTGCTGTGAGCTCGGCTGACGCCACAGCACTCTAACCGGAGCAACAGCGTGAGACTCTGTTTGAAAAAAAAAAAAAAATCACATCCTGGGACCACTGTTGGCCGAGTTAGTTTCAGGCTTATATGTTTTCTCTAAATTTGGCTTTGGTGTTCAATAAAGTCACCCATGGCAGAGTCTAGATGCTCTGAAATGCAAAAGGAGGAGAGTGCTCTGCAGTATGAGAGTTTGCACAGACCGAAGAGAAAGTGACTCCTCCTTGCTGCTGGGTGATTTTGGAAACTCCCACACTTTAAAGATCAGGCAATTGAAGGCTGGAGAGGTTCCAATGGCCTTTTGAAGGCTATGCCTTTTGTGTGTAAACCAAAACTAGAACATTTGAGTCTTACCCTAGTTCTTCACAATTTAGTCTTAACTTTTATTTTTTAATAACCTAGAAATTAACTTCTTCCTATCCTACCTGTCTGCTTACTCTGATTCTGCAAATGTACAGTTCACCCCTGAAAACAAAACCAAAGCTGATGCAGTCTCTCAGCACTTTCCTACATTGGAATATTTGATCCTTACAGTAGCTCTGGCGGGACAGCAATTATTTATATTCTTTACCTAGAAGGAGCTAGGGCCCAGAGGAGTTGAATTACCTGCCCAAGGGCCCATACCAGGCCACAGTACTGTGCTGTCATTGGACTGCTCTCTTTGAGGCCTTGTCAGAGGAGTGTGGGCTCTGGAACCCCATAGATCTGAGTCTCTGTGCCTACCAGCAGTAGGTGAGAGCCTCAGCCCTTCAAAGTCTGCTTTTCTGCTCTGTAGGATGGAGACATAGCAGTCCGTAGTGGGGCTGAGTGACATGGTATGGTGTGTGTTGAGCACTGGGTGCTGTCCCGGGGTGTCTCCATCTCTCCGTGGTTGTGGTATGTTGAGCTGACACAGTGGTTTCACGTCCTTCGAAAGCACCTGCACATGCCTCAAGGTGCTGCTAGGGCTGCCTTAGCTGGTGCCTAATGGTGATGTTGGGGAAAATTTTGTATCTCCTTCCAGGGTAGAATTTCTTTTTTTTCCTTTGAAAGTTCTGGGAGCTTCTAGGATTGGTCAAACCAGTATTAAATTCTGTCCCCTTCAACTGAGCAAGTACAAATCCCTGTTCATAAAAGTAGATACTTATTGCACAAAGGACTGGGGTTTCTTAGCAGAATGCAACACAGAAAGGCAGTTTTTCAGGTGATGAAAGCAGATATAGCAGGTGTGGCCTGGGCTCTGGTGGTGGCAGGGACCCAGCCAGGGGTCTGCTCAGAGTCCTGTGGGGGTGGGGCTGGGTGGAAGGCTCTGACCATTGCTCAGCTTCAGGCCCTGCCTTCCCAGGTTGTTGACTCACCCCACCCGATCCTGGGGTGCTCCTGTGCCTCCACAAGCTTCCCTGGAGAGAGCTAGCAAGTCCTCCGAGCCCCTGCCTCACACTGGCCTGGCTATCCCCACAACCTAGAAGCAGCCTCTCCATCTAAGTCCTTTCCGCCGTGAGTGTGCAAGTTCCTGCCCTGGCAGGACTTCCCAGGTGGGGTTTGCAGGTTGGGGAGTTGTGCCACATTCAAGAAGGTATTTGCCAAACTCAATGAAGCAGTTGGGTTGTTGTCCAGAAAACTGTGCGAAAGTTGATGTTTGTTAACCAGCATTTGAGGCAGGTCCCCAAGTGACAATGGCCTCAAACAACAGAGAGTATAGGAAACTGTATATATTTTCCGTTTATTTCCACTTAAAAAATATGAAAAGAATTGTAGGTGTCCGTGAATGTGCTCACACTGTGGCACTACCAGACCCAGTTAAAATATGGAACTACTTATCTGTTTGTGTATTTTCATTCTCTTCTTTGGAGCTGAGTTATTCCATGGGGATAATAAAATGTGATTGGAGTGGAATATATCCATTCATAGACAGTTTGTTGCATCTGGGATACTTTTCTTGATTGTTAGAGCTTCTCTCCTGTTGGATTTGAAGGGTGGTTATTTTTCCATATTTTGATCTGGTGAAAGAATAATTTGACAGGGACATGTTGCCAGGTACAGGTTGTTTCCTAAAGGGTGAGAATAAAATCCCACGTAAGAGCAGTGCAATGTGTGTGCATATTTTTTTCTAAAAAACAATAAAAGATTGGATTGTACGAGCATCAGAGAAGAGCGAAGACAGCTGTGTTTGTTTTCCTTGGGAACCTAAAAAAAAAAAAATCCTGTTTTCAATCCTTGATCCTGAAGAGGCAAATTAATTTAACAAAATAAACTTAGGACATGGCATTCACTTGAGTCACAGAGCATCGCAGGACTTCATAGAAGTGATGTCTCTGTGCAGTGGGCGGGAGGTTGGTCTTCTGCCCCCGGGGCTGGCAGAGAAGCCTGAGCTGAGGCCCTGGGCAGGACAGCCAAGGACACGCCTAGTTCACCTTAGTTCACTAGGCACACGGCTTGGTGGAAAAGATGTTTTCTGGAGAGGAAGTGGGTGATTCTAGGTACAACTCATCTAGGATTCTATACAGTCCTTTTGGAGGATGAACTTGGCATACCAGTTTTTAGTACGTAATCTTCTGTGCCAGTAGAAGTGAGGTGACAGTGTCTTGTGATTTAGGGGTGTTTTTGTGCTCCTTGAAGGTTCTGGGACCCCGTCCCAGACGTGGGACGGGGTCCCAGAACCCGTGTGAACGTCGGCTGCTCTGCTGTGAGTCATGCACCCCACTCGCCACCACTGGCTGGCCCCCACGCTCGCCCAGCGCCGGCCTGGCCTTGGCTGTCGTGAGCACATTTCAGACCGTTTTCTGGGCAGTTTTTATTCTCTTAGTCACTGGGATGGCTGTTTTGTACTTAACCCAGTGTTGCCGCCTGTGTTTTATAATACATTCCCAGCGTGATTTTAACTTCAAAAGAGGGCAGACCCTGTCTCTGTCCTTGAGCTTTGCCTTTCAATCATTTTCCCAGCATTTGAAAAGGTCATTATTGAGGCTTCTGCTCTAGCCTCGCTGAAACGAGGCTGAAGACGACTGCAGTGCTTACTGTGTGCGAGGGGCTGTCCTCAGTATGCACATAGGTATGATCCTGACAGCAGCCCTGGAGGTAGGTACTGCCATCACCCACATCCTACAGGTGAGGACGCTGAGGCCCAGAGAGGTTGGGTATCTTGTGTGAGGTCACACAGCATTAAGAGGCAAAGCCTGGGTATGAACCCAGAGAGCCAGGCTTTGATGAAGCATAAGCACTTCATCACCATGCTGGGCTGCCCTGTGTAAGTTTAAGGTGTGTAGGACCAGGTACCCAGACCTTGATTTAGAAACTTACTTTTGTTTGACATTTCCAGCAACTGCTAAAACAAACAAATATTCCCCTGCCCTGAAATTCGTTAAAAGACAATTCATATTTGGAATGGGGTTTTGGATTGGGACAGAGAGCCTAGGAACACCCCTTGGGAGATGCATCTCATTAGCTTTGCTCCCTAATAAAGGAGTCCCATGCACGACTTTGAGGTGAGCACTTTCCCTGGGGCACATCTGTGAGGACTGAGCAGCCTGTGGAGCGGGAAGGCCCCTGCAGATACCACTGCGATATGTGCCTCCTGCTGCTTTGGCATCTGCCTTACCTTGCCAGCTATCCGGTCAGAGTTCAGTTTCATTTTTTAGTGAACGTGTGCTTCTGTGGGTCTGTTTGCCCAGTTGACAACGTAAAAGAATGGAAACTTAGAAGTCACTTGGCTGCCTGCCCAGGTCTTGCACCTAGGAAGTTTGCATGGGTCCCGGAGGCTGAGTGGCCGGGCCCTCGCCTGCTCCCTGTAAGTGCTGGCCATTTAAGTCATTGAAGCATTATTTATCAAGCACCGCGGCCACACTCTACACTGTCTCCAGAGCATCACGGTGAGAAAGACACAGGACGCTGTCCTCAAGTCTTGACATTTTTGTTGTCACAAGAAATTGTCCACAAAGATGTCGGTTCACCTTTATTATCTTAGGTTGAGTTTTTAAGATCAACTTGAAATTCTTACAGATGGCCAATTTGAAAACTCCTTGATCTGATTCAACTTGTTTAGTCTTTTCTGTTTAGTCTGAATTTAGTTTTTGTTTTTTTGTTCCTGAGTGTAAAAGACGACCACAGACTTTTATTTTATTTTATTTTAATTTGTTTTTTATTTCAGCATATTATGGGGGTACACATATTAAGGTTACGTATATTGCCCTTGCCCCCCTCCCCCCTCGAGTCAGAGCTTCAAGCATGACCATCCCCCAGACAGTGCATATTGCACTCATTATGTATGTATATACCCATCCCCTCCTTCCACCTCCTGTCTGCCCCACACCCGATAAATGTTGTTCCTGTATGTCCACTTAGGTGTTGATCAGTGGAACCAGTTTGCTGGTGAGTACATGTGGTGCTTGTCTATCCATTCTTGGGATACTTCACTTAGTAGAACGGGTTTCAGCTCCATCCAGGAAAATACAAGAGGTGCTATATCACCATTGCTTATTATAGCTGAATAGTACTCCATGGTATACATATACCACATTTTATTAATCCACT
>CAUYRT010067675.1:0-19050 GCA_963574885.1 Lepilemur ruficaudatus | reverse complement strand
ATGTGGGCCAGCGCAGTGGCGAGTGCCTGGAGTCCCAGCTACTTAGGAGGCTGAGACAGGAGGATCACTTGAGCCCAGGAATTCGAGTCCAGCCTGGACAACAAAATACAGCAAGACTCTGTCTTTATTTTTTTATTTTTTTATTTTTTGAGACAGAGTCTCACTCTGCTGCCCAGTCTAGAGTGAGTGCCATGGCGTCAGCCTAGCTCACAGCAACCTCAAACTCCTGGGCTCAAGCTATCCTCCTGCCTCAGCCTCCCGAGTAGCTGGGACTACAGGCATGCACCACCATGCCCAGCTAATTTTTTCTATATAGTTTTAGTTGGCCAATTAATTTCTTTCTATTTTTAGTAGAGATGGGGTCTTGCTCTTGCTCAGGCTGGTTTTGAACTCCTGACCTTGAGCAATCCACCCGCCTTGGCCTCCCAGAGTGCTAGGATTACAGGCGTGAGCCACCGCGCCTGGCCTGAGACCAGTCTTCTTTCATAGCCTGCCTTCCAGTTATTTGACCAAGTCGGTGAATTTGTCCTAACTGACCCAATTGGAGACCTCAAGAACCAAGGTGCATTTCATAATGATTCATTTGAATGTCTTGATTTTTTTCAATTAGAAAAGAATTCATTGCCATCAGCATATGCCCTGTCTCTTGGTGATAAGTATTCCATCTGCAAGAGTGCCCATGTAGAGTTCAGTAGACCATGACTCATACATATCTGGTCAAACTTCCCAAGTCCTTGAAATCAGGGTTTCTCAAATTTAGTGAATGATTTTTTTTAAAAAAGTCCTGATTTGAATATATGTATGTATGTCATGGGAAAGATATTCATTTTATTCATCATATGGTCACATTACCCCCACCTATAATTTTAAAAGACAGTCATCAAGCACTGTAAGGCATTTGAGATTTTAGCCTACTTTCTAGCAAACAACTTAGCCAGCCCACAGTTTTATGGATGCTGGCAGAAGACACAAGACTCCTGGCTCAGAGAAAAATTACATTATTATTCACAGCAAATAGCAGTAGTTAGACTACTTGTATTTATGCTGGTTCCCTGAGCTCCAGTTCTTCCTGGGCAACATAAAGAGGGCCAGGTAACACTTGAATATGCAGTGAGCTGAGTTATAAGAGAGGGACGGAGCTTAGAGAACCCAAATCTTCCATAGTAGGCATTCCACTAGAGGAATTCTAGTGCATTTCCCCAAACATTCATTCTGGCATGCAGGCATAGTGGTTACTATTGATCAAATCTAATTAAAGCAAAGAAAATCTATTTAATTGTAAGCAGTGAGAGTGTGAAAGGAAGATTTGCTAGGCTTTCTGTATGCCAGGCATTGTGCTAAGCATTTTACATAAGCTATCACATTTACTGTGACAAGGATTCTGTGTGTCCAGCATTGCTATCCCCATTTTATGGCTAGGGAAATGAAGGCTTAGAGAGGAGTTATTTCCCAAGTTCATACAACTCGTAAGTGGCAGAGCTGGCATTTTCACTGAGTCTGTCTGATTCACAAGTACATACTTATTCCACTAAATGAAATTGCCACTGTTTGTGAATATTGCTTGCTCTCTTATATTAAATAGTTTTTCAAAAGCCCATGAAGTTACCATCAAAAAACATGTCATGTTTCATACTGATATTTTTCAGAAAGGCTTCAATTACTCTTTCTCCCTTGCTTCAGGCATGTTATGGCTGACTCCCTGTAGTGTGTGTGTTCATAGAATAGCCCAGCTGGATGCCATTGGCACTTTCTTAGAATTTAGGCATAGTATATTATTACATGGTGGCTAGGTGATTTTATTCCCCTGTTTTCCTGAATGTTCTTTAATTAATCCGTAAATTTAGAGGCCGGCTTAGAAAAATAGAGGACTTTATTTAAATGTTTGTCATAACTGACTTTTTAATATACTTCATGAAGGAATTTGAATAGCAGCAGATATACTATGGAGACTTGACACATATTATTGTTTCTCATTGTTTCAATTTACTTTTGTTTTAAATCCAGTAATAACCTATAATGAAACAAAGTGGACCATATTTCTCAGGTGAATTGGCTACTCGTTCGTTGAGTAAACATTTGAGTCTACATTTCTCTTTAGGAGCTTTTAGGCAAAATTTAGAAAATAACCATTGTGATACGCAGAGGATAACCTATAAAAGTCAACCTCAGCCCCATGGATAGACCTGAAATTTTTTTTACTCCTTTGAAAGAAGACATCATAAATTACTTTCTAAATACATTTTCAAGGGAAATGTAGTATCAGCTTTTATTACTTTACCTCAATGTTTTTCATACTGGCTGGCAAGAGACTGAGGGAACACAAGAAAGAGTAGCCACGCTTTGTGTTAGGAGAGGTAGTGGAATGGTAAGACGGTCTTGGATGGGGTATAAGAATAGAGAAGAAGTGAGTAACATCAGACCGTTAGGTTTCTGGTAGGTTGGTGCTGGTGTTGGGGGTAAGATGGCTAGCCAAAAAGGCAAGCGAGTAAAAATAAATGAGGAAGACACATTTGCCGACTTCTTAAGTTTACATAATTTATAAGTTAACATCCTGATATAGTAATTGATTTTACAGCATCTAGTCCAGTATCTCTTTAAAATGAAAAAGAAGATTAAATGGTAGAAATTATTAAGATGACCATTTCTTTTTTTTTTTTTTTTTTACAAAAATAATACCATTTTATTGTAGAAAACTGAGAACATAAAGATAGGAATTTAAAATACTCTTTTAGAGTGAACACTATTAATAGGTGGAGCCTGTCCTTCCCGTCTTTCTGTGAGCAGAATTTTGTATATACTCTACCAGAAGTAAAATCAGGCTACACCTTCTGCCCTCCAGAAATGTTACACCCACCAGAAATGTGTGCAAGTGCCCCTTGCCCTCTAGTCACCTCCGCATACAGACACACACATTGTAAAAGCTTTGTCAATTTAACTTCTTCTTTTAATTTGCATTTCTTTGAATATTGGTGAGACTAAACATTAAGAGATCTGTTGGCATTTTAATCCTTTTTGGTGAACTGGCTGTAATTGTCCTCGGTCCCTGTTGCCACTGGAGACACGAGTGAGAGTAATGACAAGCCCTGGACACGTGGAGGCTTGACCTTCTATCACATCTCACAGACGCTACTCCAAGCTGTTTTTAGGGTGGCAGTTCATGAGCTGGAAGTTTAAAAGTGGTTATATGGGCAAGTCTATCTTCTAGATTCTGCCTTTGTTTTGAAGTTTAGGAAGCCCTTCTTCACGGCAAGGTAATAAGAATAGGTGTCTATGGTCTCCTTTTGTGGCAGTATGATTTCATTTTCATTGTTTACATTTTTAAATCATCCAGGATTTCTTTTGGTGCATAGTATGACGGATTTTTATTTTTTCAGTGATGCTAACTTCATTTATTGCAAATTATTCCTTTTCTGATGACTTCAATGTCCCTGTCCCAGTCATATGTGCTGCTATAACAAAATACCCAAGACTGGGTAGTTTAAAAATGACAGAAATTTACGTCTCACGGTTCTGGGCTGGGAGTCCAAGAGCAAGTGCCGGGAGGTGCATTGTCTGGTGAGGGTCAAGCCCCCGCCTTGACGGTGCCTTGAATACCGAGTCATTTAAGTGGAGCATTAATTTGTGTTGCTCCGATGACTGATGAGATTAAGCCCCCTTCGTGCAGTTACTGTTATTTATATACTTCTTGTGTCGGGTATGCACTCAAGTCTCTGGCCCTCTTTTTACTGAGTTCTCTTTTTCTTATTGATTTGTAGGATTAAGATGACTATTTCAAAGCTCCTATCTCCCTAACAACTACTATTCTGCGATTGGGAAATTTAAATGCTTTGTGCATGTGGTATGACATGCCTTTCTTAACTTATTTTGGATGGAGCAGTCCAAAAATACATATGTCTTTATTAAATAATAAGAATCCATTTGAAGCCTTTTAAAAAATGTATCAAACCTATATTTATTGAAATGTGATGATTAGTACCCCAAATTTGCCAGGGAACTATGGATGAGAACTTAAAAATACTTCAAGAAGATTATTTATTTTGAAAATTGTCCCAGTCTACAAAGTCCTGACTTGCTCTGTGATCTTATTTTGCCAAAGGCAAATCAGTTTCTGAATGTACATAAGAGGTATTTTGACCCATAATACAAATTGGTGTCTTACCTTAAAAAAGTCTTACCTTAAGCTACAAAGTTTAGTTTTTTGATGACTAAATCTCGATATAGTAGCTTACAATATGGGAATGATAATGATCAGCTCACTGTATTATGATTGTGTTGCTAAATGCCCACCTGGGTACCAAAAGCACAGGCAGAAGATGGACATATTATGGTGCCATAGGGAATAATGATTTTTAAAAAGAAGAAATACTCACTATTTTTCTTATTACAAAATTTTCCTGCAAGTCTTAATATTTCAAATGAAAGTAGGAGGTTTGCGTGTGTGTGAGGGAGAGGAAGAGAGAGAGACAGAGGGAGATAAGAGAGAGAATGAGAGAGAGATTTTATTGATTCTAAAACATGGGGGCATGAGGCTTTTATTGCTTGCTTATTTTCAACATTTCTGATGTTCAACTTTCCTTTATTAAATTTGAAAGCATTTCTTTTCATAATGAAAAGCCATTATTAAATCATGATATTTATTGATGGCATCACAGAACTAATGGAGAAAATGTTTTATATATAATGTCAACAGCTTCTTGATATCATATAGAAATAACTCATATTACAAATACATGTAAGATTATAATATCTCCTTTGTCCACTTGGAGTAAAGTAACCTTGCTTTCTAATCTTATTTTTATAGCATCAACTAAGAATTTAGTGGTGGAGGAAAGGGCGGCAGTCAACTCAAACGGGGAACCCAAGCAAGTTGCACAAGAGACGTATACACTGGGGAAGAAAGAAGCAGTGGAGGAAGATGGAGCTCCTCAGCACAGAGATGCTACAATAGAGGGAAAAAGGGACGGAGCACTGGGGGGAGAAGCCGGAGTTGAGGAGGTTCCCTTGGGGGAGGGGCAGCCAAGAGCAGAGCAGCCAGCATTAGCGGAACAGTCTGCAGAGGAAAGAGACAGCCCTCCAGCCACAGCAAGTGGGCCTGAGGCAGGGGCAGAAGCAGAGGGGGCAGGAAGGCTGCGTAGGGCAGGGTTAGACCCCACGGGAAAGGCAGCAGCAAGAGACACGGCGGGTCCGAGTGAAGATGAGGCTCGGGAAGAGCAGGCCTTGATGCTAACCGTGCTTGAGGCAGTGGAGGCAGCTTCTGAAGGAGAACAGGGTTTGGAGGAGGCAGCGCTGTCAAACGAGGCAGCAGCCCTGAGCTTGAAGCATCTTCAGGAGGCAGCAGCAGCCCTGAGAGAGGCAGGGACACCAGGGCGGAGAGAGGCCGAGAGAGAGGCGGCTGGGAGTGAGGCAGGGCCCAAAACACCAGATGCGAAGGGAAGCGAAGAGGAAGCATCCGCAGACCTAGAGGACACGGGACCCATGGAAGACACAGTATCCGAAAGAGGGGATGGTCCTGAAGAGACAGCTCTTGGAGGGGGGAAACCAGCCACAGAGAGGAAGGAAGTTACGAGAACAGAAACGCCTTTGAGCCCCTCGGCGGGAGAGGCGGCGGCCAGCCGGCCAAGGGTCCTAGGGGCCAGCCCTGAGGTCCTCTGTAAGGAAGACGCAGAAAGGGAGCAGACTGCGACTGAGGCAGAATCTAACCGGGAAGACGACAGGAAAGAAACGTTACCTGGGGAATTAGATGTAGCAAGAGAGAGCAGGAAAGCTGAGCGGCTAGACACACCTCCGAGGGAAACCGAATCTGAGAGAGAAGAGGTGACAAGGGCAAATGAACTTAAGGATGAACACGCGTTAGAAGAAGAACAAAAACTTAAAGGGGAAGAGGAGAAAACCGCGAAGGAAGAAAGATCCGAGGGAGACACAAAAGCCCCCCCAAATGAAACGGAACCCGATGCTGAGAATGCAGCACCGGAGAAGGCATCTGAATTGTTTGAAGATGCAGGGCCTCTAGAAGATTCACTGAGAGAGAGAGAGGTTAGCATGTTCGAAGCCACACCTGGATCTGAAAAGTCACTGGAAAACATAACAGTTCTGAGAAAAGAAGGAGGAGAGGGGAGACCGAGCGAAGCCGGAGACACGCCGCAGGGAGGCAGCAGGGCGGGGCGGCTGGACGGGGAGAACGTGAGCCGGGAGGACGCGAGCCCTGGCGGGGCGGAGGGCGCGTCGGGCGCTCCTGCCGGCGAGCGGCGGGGAAAGGCGCAGGCCCCCGAGGTGGCGGTGCCCACCCCAGGCGCGGTGCAGGAGCCTGCGGCCGCAGACCAAGACTGCCTCCCAGGGCCGGAGGGGAGGGACGAGGAAGCGCCTCTGCAGGCGCGAGAAGGAGTGGGGGTCCTGATAACGACCCAGGAAGATGCTCCCGAGGGAGAGCCCGTGGTGGCAGGAAAGTCCAGCGAAGAAGGGGCGGATGAGGACTCAGAGGCGGAGGATAACGAGTGCACTCTGGGGACGGGAGTGATGCAGGACAGGGACGCAGAGGGGGCCTGGGGCATGGGAAGAGGGGCCGCTGCAGCTGAGGAAGATCCGCACCAACCCGGAGGAATGGCAGCAGGAGCCGCTGCAGAGGAGAGCTGGGTGATGGCAGGTTCCCAGACAGCTGAAGGGAAAACAGTGGCAAATAAGGCCTCCTCCTTTTCAGATGTTGCTGGGGAGGAAACTTGGCACAAAGTTGAGGATGAGTTACTAGGCAAAACGGCAGCTGCAGGCAGGGTGGCGGTAGAGGAGTTAGCACTGCCGAGCAGGAAGGGGGTGCCAGCGGTGGAGGAGGCGACAGTGACATCAACGCCAGGGGGTTGGGTGGGAGCTCCCCAAGAACCTTTGGCTCTGGAAGTGAAGGTCCCAGGGCAAGGACAGGACCAAGACGGAGGGGCGGTGGGAGAGCAGGCGGCGACCCGGAGTGGAGACTGGGGGCAGGAGCCCGGAGCAGTGGAAGAATCCCAGATAGGATTATTACAGGAGAGACAGAGACCACAGAGTAGAGAGGGTCTACAGGAGTTGGCAGCACTTCCTGTGAAACGGGATTTCACTGGAACGCAGGAGAAGCAAGAGCGTATGGTGCAAAAAAGTGAGGATGCAGATGTTTCCCTGAGTGACTTGAAGGCCTAGGAGGCTTCCTGGCAGGCGGTGAGTTTAGTCTGATCTGTTGCAGGACTGGATAGAAGCCCCGCAGTGGGTCTCCTCCCTTGGGACTGGCGTGCCCCTTCACTGGTGTCTGGGCACACATAAACACACGGGTTTGAGTCTGTGCCACTTGTTCCCAGCCGGGCAGGAGAGGGGCTAGGGAAGACGGAGCAGGGGCCCAAACCCACGGCTGTTCCCTGTGTGACCAAGTTATGCTCAGAAGCAGTGAGATCCCTGTCTCCCTGACAGCGCCCGGAGGAGGAAATACAGAGGAGATGGACCACGGAAGTAAAGAGCCACACTTTAGTCCAGAATTCATTTCCGTTTTAGGATTTTAAGGGATGGAATGAAGGTTGTCTGTGATCATTTGCCTTTAAATGGGCTCTATGCCTTCATTTATGCAGTTTTGTAAAGTTAATCTATATATGCCTTTTATATGTATGACATAAATATTATGTATTTGTTTAACATATAATATCTAATTATACAAATATTGAAGAGTGGAACTAAAAAGCAATTTTTTTTTTTTTTTTTTTTTTTTTTTGGCATATGCTGGTATTTCCTTGCTGCCCTCACATCCTTGTTGGGTCTGTCTCGATGTTCCCTTGGTCCTCAGTTCCCAGTGTCAAGAGTGAGTACTGGTGCCGAGTTGAGCCGATGGCTGAATGATCGCTAACACAAAGCAATCCCACACAAACAGTTTATTACAGAAAAGGAGGAAACTATACAAAGTGAAAGAAGGAAGCTACCCAAAGTGAAAATACGTTCCAGAGAGAAGGGTTCAGTCTCCACAGGTGGAAAAAGACATTGAGGACTCCCACGTGGTTTCCTTTCACTGGCCTGGTGCAGAGGCGCTTAAAGGAGGTGTGGGATAGTACCAAACGATTATCCGGTGTTCTGCATTTTCCTGCAGTCCGTTCCCCTGATTGGTCCTGGCTTCTCTGCCCCTAGGAACCACCTTAGTGGCATATCCCTACTTAACATTGTTAGTGTCTCGTTTCTACTCTTTTGAGTGATTGTATCCATAGTACTACTATTCTTCTTGTTATTTTTCAGGATATTTTAAAGATGTCTTCTGGAAGACATAAAGAATGGAGAAAGATTCACCCAATCATCTCACCAGGACTTGAAATTTTATCCTTTTTTTTTTTTTTATCACTGTGTTTGTCTGAGGTGGTTCTCAGTCTGTCAATGCCGGTCAGCAGCTCAGTAAGCACTCCGAGAACAGCTCAAGTAGATCTGCAGCACCTTCCACAGGAGCCATGGTTCCTCATGGAGAGCTGTGGGGCTGTCACACATTCTATACAGCTATCTTTGTCCATGTTCAAATACTAATGATTGCTTTCAAATGTTTGACTTTTACCAAAGGTCACCAAAAGGCCCAGTCCTGATGTCTGGAGTTTGTTTCCTTTTTATTTTACAATCCATAGTCTCAGTTTCATAGCCCCAATCCGTTCCATAATCCTGATTTCATATATGGGAGTTTTATTTGCAATTTGTGGCTCAGGGCTTTAATGACTTGGTCTGTGAAAATGAGCTCTTAAGTTCCTTCCATGTACACTCAAGACTAAAGATTGCTCCAGAGCTCTTAAGTCCTTCCAGAAAAGGACTCCATGGCATGTATATTCACTTACACTTAGAAATATTCATTCTTTTTATTTATCCCAGAAGAATAATTTAAAGTGGAAATCTTATTTCAAAATATCCTTTGAGTTTTTGTGTGTGTTTCTATAGTTCTGCTTTCTGAGGTAGACTAGAAAAATGGTAACTTCCAGCATTTTGTCCCTGGGGGCCTTACTTATAGGGCCACTCAAGTTTAAATCAAAGTAGTAAATACTTTAGCTAAGTGGAATGAATATAATAATTACAGCAGGTAAACAGCACATCAGCACATATGCCAACAGTCTAGACTCTGGTTGATGTCATTCATGGCAGAGAAACCTGGATTAAATTAGTGTGCTGCTCACCTTCCCAAGTTCTGTTATTTCAAACCCATGAACTAACCTTGCAGTCCACTAAAAATCAACAGTCACAATTACTTTCTAAATTACCCTGATATTATTTTCTAGTTGTGTATCAGCCTGCCTCCTAGGAGTTTTGATTTCCTTGAAGACATACCAGTGCCCCACAGGCACTTATTTGTCTACCTTTTCTCTATGTGAGGAGGTGGAAGAATTTCCTAAAGCTGGACCACACATTAGAGTTTCTTAACTGGCTCAACCCTTGGCCCCACCCGAGAGATTCAGATTTTCACATTTCATTAGTTTTATATGGGCCTATGCACCAGTGTGTGTATATATATATATGTATATGTATATTAACTTTTCATGTGATTCTTCTATGTAGCCAAAGTAGAGAATCGCTGCCCTAAATCATCACACAATCCATGCTGGCTACCCTATACTTAACGTCCCTAGGGACCAGGAATATAATTGTTATAAGTTTTTTTTTGTTCATTTTAATGAATAATGGAGCCATTCAGTGATCAAAGATATACTGTTCTAGATATAATGAACCAGATAAAGGACTCGTCCCTTGATCAGGAACATCAGCATCACCTGAAACTTGTTTCTGGCCTCTTCTCCTACCTATTAAATTAGAAACTGTGGGTAGGGCCTACTAATTGAAGTTTTAATTGGTTTAATCCAGGTTATTATGATATACCCTAAAATCTGAAAACTGCTGTCATGGACTATAATTGCACTAACGATTAGTCTCAGAAAGTGGATTGCAGAAGCATTGTGAACTTTCCTTCTTTGTCTACGCCTTTGTCTCTCTCTTTTTTTGGTCTCTCTTTTGGTTTATTTGTCTCTTTCTCTTTTTTTCTTTCTTTCTCCAAGAAATGACATTCACTATAAAAGTGATGAAGTCAATCTTAAATTCATGTTTGTTATGATTGTATTGATACGTATATGAAGTCCTCTTGTTCCACCCCTTATTAAAGGGTATTACTCATTACACATCATAAATCTCCATCACTCTTATGATTTTGAGTGGATTGCATCTACATTACAATTAATTTAGTTTATTACTGAGCTGTATTACTGTGGAGCTCTATAGTATCTGTTTTCTGATTTCAACCTCAATGCTACAGAGTACTTTGAATGTATAGCACCTTATGGGAAAGATTGTAAACTTGTTAATTCCATTTAAAAATGAGTTTTGTACAATGTGCTAAATGGAAATTGCATTGAATTATTTTTATATTTAACACATTCCATCAAAACATTCTGTAACACAATTCTTCAACCTGCACGTGGGTTTAACTGTGAGTTCAGTGTTGTGATATTTTGACTAAGTGAATTATTTCTCTGCAAATCCTATGTTGATAAAATTATTTGTATGTTCAACTGAACTTATCTTCCCTAGTTTCTTCAGTATTAAAAGCATAAATAAATCATATATTTACATACACATGTGAATGGTTCTTTGTATATTTATTAGAGTAGACTTAAAAATTTTTTTGGATTCTTTCCTTACAAAAATTGAACTCCAAAGGGTAGAGAAGAGAGAATTAGTTTCATTGGGCTGTATTTTTGAGTGCAGTCTATGTGTTTATACTGACTACATTCATACACATCTTTCATATATATGGGATAATGTCAGGGAGGAAAATTATCACCATTTTATAGGTAAACAAACAAAAGCTCAATGAAATTAAGGAGCTTATCTAAAATCACTGTCAATCTCAGGTCATCTGACTCCAAACACTGACTTTTTGAATCACACACACTATTTCTAAGAAGGGATATTTTAAATAGATACTAAGATACTATATGTGAACCGCTACATGGTTTTGTTCACTTGTAGAAGGAGGAAAAAACAAATCAAACCTCATTCAAATATACTCTATGAGAAGGGAGTTGTATTTCCAGCCAGTGTCAATCAAAGAACAAAGTAGATTATTTAATTTAAGAGGAAAATCAACAATCAGAGGAAATGTAAGTAGAATTGGGTTTTCTACTTGGATTTCCTGAGGTTACCTTTTCTATGGCTTTATAAACTCTTGTGTTATAAATTTAAAGTACAGTTGAGTTCCTTAGCCTTTATAAGATCAATAATTTTGCCACAATTATTGCCCTTGGAAAAATGATTGTTTGAAGAAAAAAAAAAGAAAGCCTTAAGGAAGTTTCATCTAGTAAGTGAAATATTCCAACAGGCCCAAGGACAGCCCAGAGGAGGCCATTTCTGACCTTGGGTAATATTTCCTCACAGTCTTCTGTACCACTCGATTATGTCATTTAAAAAAATTCCCTGTCACCATGGCCAGCAGCAAGAGGTACGAGAGAACAGGGAATAAATACAGCTGGAATTCTTTAAAAGTTGCTCTCAAACTCACCCTTCTTTTTTTCTTATGGTTTTTCTTTTTTTTTTTTTTTCCAACATCATGCCCTGTGACAGGAAAACTGTGCTCTTCAAAATATCTAGAAACTAACTCTGTAAGATAAAATGCTAGATATTTGAGAATGCACATGCCTTTTGTAATTTCTTCCAGAAGTTTCAGGCTGTTTAATCTGTGCAGCCCTTATAATATTTTGGAATGTTTCAATACCCCAATTTTTTATTAGGGAAAATGAATTTCACAGATAATTTTTGGGACAGAGAAGCTGGTGCCAAAGTCTGCCTCCTTTGTCAAATGTTTCCTGGTCTTTATTAAATATCTACCTCTTATTAAAGGTTATATTAAGGACCCATAAATTATGAGAGAAATCTTACAGTTGTCCAGGAGCTTGGTACTAATGTGACACAGAGAGCTTGAGTGTACCCCTGAGGGAAGATGAAGCTTTCCATGGCAAGTTTGCAGGTGCTTGACCTCCATGTGCACTTTATCTGAAAATGGACTGGAGCACTAGCCTCAAGCAGTCAAGGTCTTCCCTTTTGCCAGTCCCCCACCTTTCTTCATAACAATGGCCAATTCTTCATTCACTTACCAATTTTACTGTGATGCAATAGCCCCTAGAATGACACAAATGAGACAAAGGAGCAATGTGAAATATGGTGTAGGGGTTGACAAAGGGAATGACTGTAATGATTGGGTAACAGATCCCTCTGAAAGCCAGGTTGTTTCTAATCCTTTGTGTTCAACCAAGCTAAATAAATGAGGCTCTGATTGAATAAGTCATTAAAATTTTTCTGGTATTTTATCAGTCTGTGAGTCTTGGTAAATCACTCAGAAGGAGTTCAAAGAAGAGCACTGCTACACAATATAACAAATCTACTTCCATTGCCATCCACTTACTGACATGACATGCATAAATACTATATTTTTACATGCGTAAAAATAAAGCAGAATATGGAATAGAACTGATGAGCACTCTTATTCCAGCAGTAAACAATATTTGTTCACAGATACACTAATTAAAAATAGAAATAATCTTAGAGATGCATTTCTACCTTTACTTACATGTAACGTTTACCAAAATTTGTAAGATATGCATGTTGTTTTAATAGGTATTGCTACTAATTGCAGTGATAGCTCAATCCAGAAGACATTTTAACACATAGAGCCTTATGGCCACAAGGGATTTATAAAAATTAAGTTTTAATTTATATAATAATTCAGTGGCAGAGAAATATGACAGGGTGAGTAGTGAAAGACTTTTGACTATGAAAGTATACTACAGTAGCATAAAAATATTTGGGCAATGTGGAACAGAAATGTACGTTTAAGAAAAACAATAACATGAGATTTTCTACCACTAAAGAAGAGCTTAGTCGTGCACTTTTGAAAATGAACGATTTAGGTATGGTTCCCCCAGAAATGCTCTGGAACAGAGGTGTATGTGCAGAAGGTTTATTGGGGTATGCTCTGGCAACAGCTCTGTGAGGGATGGAAAGCAGAAATGGATCAAGAGGCAAGATGGGCTATAATGTAGTTGCCATGGAGGCTGCCATCTCTCCGTGGTGAGATCAGGAGCTGCGACAGCCTGATGAAAGCCAGGAGCGAGGCCTCTAAGTCCCCACAATAGACCAGTAGCTCCCTGTTGGCTGCCTCCTTGAGAGGGAGCAAAACTTTGAGCTAGGTGGTTCCATCCGTCAAAAGCAATTCCTGTGGAGAAACTGGATGTTACAGCCTTCCCCAGGCAGCTGGGGAAAGAATGCTTCCACTGTAAAGAGAGTATTGGGTGGCACCCCACAGCATCCCCTATGTGGACAAAGGTGATATCAAATTGCTATAGCATTTTGACTCCTTTGGATGCATTTGGATACCATTTTACCTTAAAATATCCCATTTTATGACATGCCAGAAATGACATCTGTAACTACCATTTAAACTTACGAAAATTTTTAGATATCATTAAAAAAATAAGTGTGAGGGGATGCTGACAGTTTTTCAAAACTCTTTCAGAGGTATGTGACTAAAGATATTCTCATCCCACTAGTGTAAAGAACAAGGTGACTAGCACAGGGCCATGTTTCTCAAGTTACATGGCCTGGCAGTCATCCCAAGGGAGTGACCAAAATTTTGATTAATGTGTAAGGTTTGCTCTGGCTACATACTATTAAAATGATGTCTGTCGGCAAAATAAATGAGGGGGTCATGCAGCCTCTTGTTGCTATAAGGAAGAAGACTCCTAGCACAACGTGTAGCTGCTTCTAGGCAAGGAAGCATGCACCTCCAGTGTGTCTGAGGGCACGGGGAGTCAACAGTTGTATCCAAGCAGCATCTCAGTGCTAAACGGCAGTGCTCTGCCACAATTTTCTGTAAAGGACCAGATTTTGAATATTTCAGGCTTTCTGGGATACAAAGTTGCAACTATTCAACTCCGCTATTTTAGGGTGAAAGCTGCCATAGACAATACTTAAAATTTGAGTTGGTTTGGGTGTGTTCCAATAAAACTTTATCTATGAAAAAAGGCGAAGTGCCAGTTTGGCCTGAGGATTGTAGACCTGCTAAAGAGCTATCAAGTAAATAGCTCCATAATTATGTAGAATAATTCCCCACTCCCCGATATGCCACAGAAATTTTAATTTTCAAAAATATGCCTTAAACACAAGTATTTGGAAACAACTAGAGGAAGGATCTAATTGACCTTTCACCACTTGGTGGCATGGATGATTTATTAGAATCCTCCTCTCTTCTGAAGATTGTTATTAAAAAGCTTCATTTTAGTCAGGCTTTTTTTTTTTCCTTAGGATATACAGAAGTAAAAGCTCATTCATTTCTCTGAGAAAGAAAGAAAGAGAGAATTTTTTTTTCAGTCAGGTTTTCGATCTTTCCTTCCCCTCCTTCCCTGTCTTCTCTGCTACATCTGTTAGAACGCAAATGTGAGATGTTTCGAAAGAGGGAAAAAGAACTGCAGAATTCTGACAGTGGCATTTCATGTTTACACAGGCTGACTTGCTCTTCAATAGAACATCAGCTCCATGAGAGAAGAGATGTGGTCTGTTCCGGTTCATGTGCAATTGCCTGTGCCAAGAACAGTGTCTGGCACTTGGCATGTGCTCAATAAATACATGGTAAATGAATGAATACATGAATTAACATGCAGATGGGGTGACACTGGTATATGATCTGAGAATTTTTAAAGTCATTAACATTTGACTGATGTTGGTAGAATACAGGAAGCATCTAAATTTGTTGACTAAAGAGAAAAATAATTATTTTCATAAAATGTTAAGAGTTGGTCCAGACACTAGATATCCACCTGTCACTCTTTATGTATCAGATTCAGAAAGCCGAGGCCCAGCAGGTCTGAAGAGTGGGCTACACATTTGTTAGGGACAAAAACAGGACTGGGACTTCTATCTTTAGCCTAGAGCTTATTTCACTTCAAAATGCTATTTCTCATTAGTCATATTTTCTTTTCAGAGATGTAAAATCTTCAGTGTTTTTTTTAGAACATCTAATTTAGTTTTTGCCTTGCAAACATGGAAATAAATATATGCTTCCAAATACAGTGTAAGGTGAAACATTTTGATTGTCTGGATTGTAGAGGTCCCTGAGGTTTGTCACTGCCCTTTTGTAATCCCCACTGAGACTGTCAAGGTTTATAGTTAGAGAGAGACATCAGAAATCTCATACAGTAGTTATTTTATACACACACACACACACACACACACACACACACACACCTGTCGTTGATTAACTTAAAGAAAAGGAAACCTCTGAGAATGAATGGAAACTCTCCCCACTGAACTAATCATAATGTTAATGGCACCCTACTTAGCACAGAACTCTCCAGTATAATTCAACAATTTATAAACTTATTAAGCATATACAAATTGACGTAACAAATTCAAATGTAAATCACTGATTTTCAACTTTGGTCTCACATTAGAATTTCCTGAAGGAGATTTTTCAAATTTTTAGGGGCAGGAGTTGGGCATCAGGACTTAAAAAAATCTCCCCAAGGTGATTGATATATACGGCCAAGCCATCTGCATGCCACTAAACTAAGGGCTTCCAATGCACAGTACAAGAATAATGCTGGGGTCATTGTTCTGTCACCCAAAAGGCAGTATTTGAGTCCTATGCTGTTAGTCTGCAAGATGGGAAATATCCTTTCCTTCACCACTGATGCCTCTTCTGGAGTGAAATGTTTCTCCGTTAATAATCAGATTCTGTTGTTTTTTCAGATCTTAATTTCCCTTTGCAAACTGGAAAGATCTGCAAAGCTGAGTCTTGGTAGATTTGTGGCCGACTTTGCCTGGACAGCCATCAAGTGTTACATCCTGCTTCTCAGTATAAGAGCCATGTTCATGGCAATCACCAGCCAATATGACCTTAAAGGCTTAATGTAAAATGGTTGTGCACCCTGATCCTCCCAAGTCAAGGGGTCTCTTCTAAACTGGGCACCTCTAACCAGTGTGATAAATAGCTCCACACTTGTCCAGTACACCTTGAAAAAGATCTGCCTTGGCTGATTCTAAGGAGTTGAGGAAGGGTCAAAGCACAGTGTATATTCATTATACTTCCTAACACTTATCTCCAGGGAATATCAGGGCATAATGAATAAGAAAGGCCTTGAAAAGAGAAATAAATCAGCTAAGAGTTGGAAAAGGGTTGGAAAGGGACCAAGGCAGTCTCGTAGATCATACCTGTAAGTATTTAATAGTGCTTTCCGCTTACACGTATTATCACACGTACCTTGCCTTGTTCTCATGAAGTGAAATCTAGTAGCAAACAAAAGAAGATAGGGCAGGTATTTTAAATCCTGTATTACAGGTGAGGCAAAAAATCTCTGAGATTTTTCTACCCCTTTGTTCTTAAGTGTCGCATTCTGTGCAATTTTTTCAGAGCTGTCGGCCCTTTTTTCTATTTATCTGTGTCTAATTTTCTGTTTAATGCATCCACTGAGCTTGTGCTTTTGACAATTTTATTTTTTCATTTTTTAAAGTTTGATGCAGTCTTTAACCCAAATCCACCTGTGCATTTTTGATGGTCACACCCTGCTTATTAATTTTTCCTACTTCGTGTCATTTCTCTTTAAAACTTTCTTTAAATATTTTGTATGTAATTATTTGCTGTTCTGAAACTGATTCTTCCAATAATACTATCTGGAATCCTTGATGATTCTGGTTCTGTACTTTGTTATTTCTGCTGACGCTCATTCATGGTGGTTTGTTTCTTATTTGTGTGTATGTATTAAGGTAATCTTAATTTGTGGATAATTCTTTTAGGATACAGTTTAATGTGCCAATTAGTGTACTACTTTTTAATAAAACTTCTCATCCTTATTGTTGGCTCAAGGTTTAATCTCCAGTTTCAGTACTAATATTCCAATGTCCTCAGGGCAACCTTGATTTTTCCTTTGTGCTTACCCAGATCACTGCTGATTTTGGCACACTTTTATTTTTTTAAGAGTTTCCATGTTTCTTACAATTTCAGCAATTAAAAAAAAATTGTGTTATGCAGGATCTATTTGTATTATAATGGGATGTCCCTCCAAGGTATCAAAATATCAAGTCCTTGCATTATAAAAAGCAGACTTTTGACATAATCTTTAAAAGAATTACGTCATTTAATTGAAAAGTAAGAGAATGCATATTTTTTTCAAATAATCCTAGGTGCTAATATTAATATATTCATTGGTACAAGTTCCCAAGAATAGGTTTGGATTGATTATGAAGATGCTAGCGATTGAGATTTTTTTCAGAACTAAAGCTTCTTACATTACGGTTTAACACAATTGTCTTAAAATGTTTGTGAAGAAATTTTAAAATTGCAATGCTTTTGTTACTGGCATTTAACATTGTAATACTCTTTTTAGTGCCATTTAAAACTATAATGCTCTCGGTAGTGGTATTTCTTCCTTTATTTCAACTCCAAGGAAGGGTTCATATATGGGTCAAGGAAACAACTAGGTTGTATGAAACTTTAGAGGAGAAAAGCAAAGCAGTTAAGTGTTATGAGTACCCCATTTTTTCAATCTCTTGTAACTTGTCTATTGCAGCTGGTAAAATAAGATGAGCTCCTACTTAGCAGTGAGTAAATGATCCCTTTTAAAAGGAGAGTAGGTTGTCTTAGTCTGCTTGTGCTGTTATAACAAAATACAGTCATATGTCGCTTAATGACAGGGACAGATCTAAGAAATGGGTCATTAGGTGATTTCATCATTGTGTGAACATCGTAGAGTGATAGAATGTGCTTGTACAAACCTAGATGGTATATAGTCTAGTACACACCTAGGCTATACGGTGTAGCCTATTGCTCCCAGGCTACAGACCTGCACAGCACGTTATTGTACTGAATACTGTCAGCCATTGTAACTCAATGGTATGTATTTGCGTATCTAAATACATAGAAAAGGTACAGTAAAAATAGTGCATAAAAGATAAAATATGGTACACATGTAAAGGGCACTTACTGTGAATGGAGCCTGTAAAACTGGAAGTTGCTCTGGGTGAGTCAGTGAGTGAATAGTGAGTGAATGTGAAGGCCAGGACATTACACTACACTATTGTAGACTTCATAACACCATCACTCAGGCTACACAAAATTTATAAAACCAAATTTTATTTTTTCAATAATAAATTAACTATAGCTGATTGTAACTTTTTACTTTGTAAAGTTTCAAATTTTTTAACTTAGTAACTCTTTTGTAATAACACTTCTTAAAACAAACACATTGTACAGCTGTACAAAATATTTTCTTTCTCTATAACCTTTTTCTATAAGATTTTTTTCTATTTTTATTTTTTACTTTTTAAAATTTTTTGTTAAAAACTAAAGCAAAAACACACCCATTAGCCTATGCCTACACAGGGTCAGGATGGCTAAGACATCACTAGGTGATAAAAATTTTTCAGCTTCATATGGGACCACTATTATATGTACAGTTTGTCATTGACCAAAACATCCTTATGCAACATATGACTATACCTGATACTGTGTAATTTAAAAACAACAGAAATTTATTTCTCACAGGTCTGGAAACTGGGAAGTCTAAGACCAAGCTGCCATCAGGTCTGGTCTCTGGAAGGCCATTCTTCATAGATGGTACTTTCTTGGTGTCCTCACATTGCAGAAGGGACAGAAGGGGGAAAGAAACTCTCTGAAGCCTCTTTTATAATGGCACTAATTCTGTCACCTCCCAAAGGCCCCGCCTCTCAGTACCATCACGCTGAGTGTTAAGTTCCAATATAGGAATTTTGGAGGGACACGTACATTCAAATTAAAGCATGGGCCAATGTCAATTTCAATGGGTCAATGTCAACGTCAAAACTAATGGTTTCGATATTGTGCTATAGTAATGCAATTTGTTTCATTGGGGGAAACTGGGTGATGATGTAAGCATCTGTTGCAATTACTCACAGCCACATTGTACAAGAAACAGGAGTGTTTGCAAATGTTTACAAATGTCCTTAGCCGGGTTAAAAGATCCTACTATATCCCTTTATAATTTTAAATGATCTGCCTTAAAAGTCATG
>CAUYRT010067673.1:0-83375 GCA_963574885.1 Lepilemur ruficaudatus | reverse complement strand
TGGGTCCGTATCTTTGCAATTGTGAATTGTGCTGCTATAAACATTCCAGTGCAGATGTCTTTTTTATAGAGTGTCTTCTTTTCCTTTGGGTAGATGCCCAGTAATGGGATGCAGGATCAAATGGTAGTTCTACTTGTAGCTCTTTGAGATCTCTCCATACTACTTTCCACAGAGGTTGAACTAGTTTGCAGTCCCACCAGCAGTGTATGAATGTTCCTATCTCTCCGCATCCACGCAAGCCTCTGACTTTTTGACACCTGTATTCAAATTGCACTTTCATTTTTGCCTGACAGCCACCTTCCTGAGTACCTGGCTAAAGACTAGGGGAAATTGTCATGCAATGTTATAGACAGAAGCTTCCTTTTAAAGTCACCTTTCAGCTTGAGAGAGTTTAATGGTGATCTGGAAGCTAGGTACAGAGCACAGCCTGCATTTATGGATCCCTGGACATGATCTTGGTAGGTCAAGTACAAAATATTGTTTTACTCACTAAGTCCTAATGAAAATGAGAAACAGGATGTACCATTATATAGCTTTCCCACTAAGAGAGAATTTAAATTTTCTCTTAATAGTGATTTGACTGAGCTAATATTTATACATTTAATAAAAGTTTCAACATTTTAGTTAAAATGTTATTTTTGCAGTAGTCCTCTGCTCAGAAAGATTTAAATTATATTCATTAGAGATGTCATATCCAATGACAGAAGCCATAACATTAGAGTGAACCCAACTGATGGGCAGAAATATATTTGCTTAGCAAAAAAGAGAGAGTGAGACAAAGGCAGACAGGAGTAGGAGAGGATTTTTTGTTTCTTTGTTTGGAAAGATGACATTGTTTCACTGATGTTCTTCTTCCTTCCAAGAAAATTATTACTTACCTTTCCACCCAGTCTGATAAAATAATCACAAATAATTTGAATGCTTGCATTGAAAGACGGATTTAGAACATTCAGTGCCACAATAGCCAAGGCTAGGGTGTGGAACAGTTAGGTATGGCGTTCTAACTCTCAATCAACCAAAACATGGGTGTTTATCTTTAAGCCTGTGGAGCAGAGGCATCTAATTGATCCCACTTGAGAGACAGACTGTGAATAATGGGCCATTATATTATGAGGAGACACACAATTGCCTTGAACTTGTCAGGAGTTCAGGTGTGGGGGTCCAGCTACCTGGGGCAGTTGCTGGAATGTGATGGTCTGAGCGCTCCTGACCATGCATCTGCCTGCCGCAGCCCTCATAGGGCCCAGCTCCATTTCACGGGAATAACTCACCTATTCATGAACAATGAGGTTCAAATTTTACTTTTCCTTAACACAACATTAACTCTCAAAGAGCTGGAAATTCAGCACTCGGTTCCGTGAGCTTAGATTGCAAATCAGTCACTGAGAACATTATATGAGCAGTAATCCCATTAAATATATCATCTTGCAAATATCTAAATCCAGTTAATTAACTTGTATTGCAAAAGAGCTCGGAGATAGAGTTTTCAGAGAGCAACCATACATTTTAGGGCCCTAATTATACTTAAAGCAAATTTCAGGCTCTACTTTTTATACAAAATAGGTGAAAAACTGCCTTCTAAGGAAAAAATGGATTGATGGAGGGCTATGCTTAGGAGATTTGAGCAGAAAAGATATTCAAACATCTCAAAAATTAACCGCTTTCTTACATAAACTTTTTACTTGCATTGTAGTGAGCTTTTTTAATAAAAGGATTAAACAAAGTCTGCTATTTTAATTAAAATTCATAGCAATACAATGTCATCTTTACAATGGTCATAGAAATTAACTAGCTCATGGATTTAGTGATCCCTCAGAGTTCATAATGATTTGACTTAAGCATCATTCCAAAGCCCACAAAATATATAGATTTTAAAATAATAACAGCAAGGACTTAAAAATAAAAATACTAATTTCTCCTACTGAAAATTCCATTACTGAATTAGAAATATATGACAAGAATGGCCTGATGTTTTTTCAGTGGTCAATACTTGTCTGGGATGAGTATATAGTTATAGCACTGTCTGAGATGTAGCTGTTTGTATGTGTGTGTGTGTGTGTGTGTGTGTGTGTGTGTGTGTGTGTGTATGTTGTGCAAAATTTGCAGAAATGGAGTGTTCTGTATAAACTGTGCATAAAACTGTCTGTCTGTGTGTCTTCTGGTAACACTTGCTTAGGGCTAGCCCCATACCACCCACCACAGAGGATCTTCAGTGGTATTTGTCAGTAAAATAAATCCTCCCAATATATGCTTTTCATTATGCTTCATGAAAAATTCACACCCTTTAAGTGTGAAATTCAAGAGCGATTATTTTTAAATAGTTTAAATTGTGAGTTCTCTAGTCTGTTGTTCATATAGACATATGAAAGAATAGCAATAATGTATAAGAATACTTTAAATATAAATACTGCTTTTCTTCCAAATAGTTCAAATTCTCATCCTATGTGTAAATCCATTTATATGTATAAAATAAAATCTTTTAAAATCTCAGTGCCAAGTGGAGTCTGGGACACTAAAGTTTTTTACAGATCTCAACAGGAGTGGATTTATTCATGCTAAAATCCATGACCCAATTTGGGGCATCGTGGTTCATTGTTCTGAAGAATAAAGTCCCCGAAATATTCAGATTCTTCCTAACAACATCATGCTCAGTGTCCAAATGTCACCAACATAAAACACATTTTCGTGAGGAACTCTGTCTTGTTAAGTGGATACTTATACTCAAACAGTTTTGAGAAACTTGTATTCAAAGGCAGACTTAGAAAATAAAGAATTGAGCTGATCGCCCAGGCTTCTTTAGGCACTTTGCAACTGCAATCTACAGAAAGTGACTAGCATCTAACCCCAGAAATATGGCATCCATCAGAGAATTCCTTTATCATAGCATAGGCAGGCACTTCTGTTGGGCTGGTAATTTCAGGAACGTCTAGGCTTGCCTCAAGAAAACTTTTAGAGACTAGCACTTCACAATGATTTTCTAAGTGCTTGCTGTTAATATATGCTGTTAATATGTGCTTTCCATGTGCTACTTAGCACTCTAGGCGAATCTCTCATTTATGCCTCCTAACAGCTCCCTGAGGCAGGTACTTCTATTACCCACATTTTACAGATGAAGACATCTAGGCTTAGAAATCTATCATCTACCATCAAGCCAAAGATTTAGCAAGGTATGAGGTGGAAATTCAAATCCAGACCCATCAAACTTCAAAACCCATACTTTGAAACGCTAAGCTACACCACCCCATGAGTACATTGCCTTATGTTCTTAATGTGGTACCCAATTTTGCTTTTGTAAACTCGCACTAGAATTAGGAATACAAGAGTGTCCTTGTCTGGCCGTGTCCACTGGCTGACCTGGAGTGGAACTTTGAACATGAAAGCTTGGAAATACCACTTAGAGTCGATGGCGGGTACACCAAGAGGTTCCTTACTGGTAAGTTTCCCAAGGCAACACAGGCACGGCTTGTTTTGACACCTTTTAAGTGCAATGTGGGAAGCACAGTGCCAAGCAGAGCTAAAACTCCTGGGTTCAATGTTGAGCCCCTTCAGTTGTGTTGTGTCTAGAGAAAGGGTTAAATGCCTCCCTGCTTCCCCCCTCTCCTGGATCATGTTGTCTAAAAGCAAGGCTCCCTGCTCCACAGCAAACCGAAGACGTATCCTAATGACAGTATAATTAGAAGTATCATTGTGGTAATGACTCTTTTCATCTGGAGCACGGGCCGCACAGAGAAGGGCTCTCATTCAGCTCACTCCACCTGCCTCGCCTTTCGCCTCTCCCTGCTTTTTCCCCTAGGTTAATACCAGGTGTTTGACAAGTCCTCAGACTTGGGGCTCATCAAACTAATTAAAGAGAAACACATCCAAATTCTAGTGAATTATTTTACTTTAAAAAATGCTTTCCATTCATCTGGCTTGGTGGGTTTGATTAATGAAGACGACAAAGGAGCTCTTGTTCCCGCAACCCACAGCCACTTGGTTCGGGTTCAGTGGGCCCAGGGAGAGGCAGCCATGCCTTAATCTGGTCTTTCTTTCCTACTTAAAAATCCAAATGGTAGAGAAGTTTCTGATTTTATCAGACCCGCCAAGGCAGGAAAGGAAAGACAAAAAACATCTTGATCCACTAACTTGATGTAGCCAGGATTTATTTGTTTAACTTAAACACCCCTTAGAAGACATTCATTGTTTCTTTGCCACACATAGAATAACCTGAGACATTAGGAAAGCATTAGATTCGTTAATATATTTTAATATCCCTAAAACTAATAAACTGCAGAAGTATGTGCTTCAGAGAAAACTTTGCAGAGACTGTCCCCAACACTGGCTCAGAACTCTCCTATGGTGTCACCATCCTCTGAGCATGGCCCTATTGGTGATTTATATAATGAACAAGAACTGAAGAACAGAGCTGAATTTGGGAAAGAAAAACAGAGTTTTTGATTCTTAATGAGAGGTAAATTTTTTTAATCAGAAGATTTTTGATTCTTATAGATAATTAGGCATCAAAAGTACATCTTGGATGGAGTTGTTTGCTGCCTTAGCATGAAATGTCTGCATAATTAACTAAGTAGAGCATTTGAAGATAAATTTGAGCATTTAGATTAAATTTAGATTAAAATGCATATGCTCTTGCCAGGTTAAAAATAAAATCCGACAGACAACTGTACTAATAAATTTAATATATTAAACAAAGCATAGATATTTAATATGTTGCTCCTAATAATGTTAACCAAATTCATCATGAGATTACGGTTTTAAAACCCATAAGCCATAAATACCCTCTCCAACTTTCCAAACACTAAAATGCCAGATTATCCAGTTCAATATCTACCCATTTGGTACTGAGACATTAAATGACATTTTAGTATTATCTTTAAAATAATTATTTGGGCATTTGAACATCATATTTAATTCCATCATATATCTGAACGTGTAATTTAAAAGAGAGACTTTTTTTTCAGCAAGTGTCTCTTAAAGAATTGAATTTATTTTTGTTGAACTTAAATGTGTGTCAATTAAAACTGTTTCATGAAAAACATCTTTTTCCTTCTCATTTCAAGCTGAAATGTACATCTAGTCTTGTCAATATCATCTCACCAGCTTTCACTAACAATGACAATTATTTTGTCTGAGAAATGAATTTGTACCTGTGATGTTCAATAGTTTCCAAATTTAAAGTTTTCATTTCTAATCAGTAAGTCCATATTCAGATGATTCTCTTGTTTATTTGAAAAGAAGAGAAACTCAACAAATACATGATAGTAAAAGGGGGTCACTTAGGGCAATATTTCTGATGAGGTTTTGAGAAATGCTAATTCTGCAGGACATTAATCAGTATTTTTTTTTAAAAAAGTAAAACTGTATTGCTTTTATCCATTATTATAAATGTTTTTAAATATGCAGAAAAGTTAAAAGAGTAAACATATATTTTTTTTAAAAAAAAAAGCTCTCCTGGTTAAAAAAAAAAAAAGCCAAGCAGGTTTCTTTACTACAGGACTTCTCAAGGCCTTTAATATGCCAACGTACATGGGTAGTTTCCAAGAGGAGAACATAAAATGCATTGTGTTCCAAATTAATTTACAGCATCTAGCACACTTAGTGTCCCTTCTGCTGTCCTTTAGAAATGCTGGTTTACAGCAAGCTTGGGAGGTTCTCTCACTGTTATTTAGAACTCCACCCAAAAAAAGCAAAAGCCTGGTACCAAACAAGTTCATAAGAAGAAAGATGTTTTGAAAAATCATGGTTTGAAAATTCATCAACATTTGAAAGGTTTGCAGTATAAAGTTTACAAAAGAGTTTGGAGGCAGATTGTCATTACCTTGCTATTGATTTAAATATGCTACCTTGTTCTAAATTGCTAAATTCTCCTCTCTCAAATGGAATCATGTTCTAAAAACTAGGCAAGGATTTGAACCTGGCAAGAAAATAATCCAAATGAATAAAGGTCTTGTTTTTCTTTAATTCTACTATTACCTTATAAAGTTCTTTTTTTAAAAAAGTGAAATGTGGCAGTTAAATTTTTTTTCAATTTACTGTGAACATTGTGGGTAGGATTGTTGATGGTAAATCAGCTAGAGGTTTTAGCAAAAATTATTTTGAAATTCTCGTTTAATTTTTGCTCAGCGGTATGGAGTCCAATCAATGCAAAATGTCAAGTCCTGTGTTGCTGCATTTCCCTGCTTATTTTTCAATGTTAAAAATTGGATTTTGGGATGCATGGGTTTTCACATGTTAATGTTGAAATCGAATTCATTTGTGAGCATGTTGTAAGACACAATAAGAAAACTATTATCAAAAGGCATTTGTAAATCTTTAAAGAATTTTAGTATCTTTGTTTCACTCCTTGCCATAATCCTAACAAGGACAATCTCAACCCCCCTAACTCGTCTCTTGAAGAAATTAGTACTATCTAAAACAACAAACCTTATCTTTTACTCTTATTTTCATACCAAAATAGTTCATTATTTTTTTTTTTCCAGAGTCTACTTTCTCCACCCAGGGAACAAAATCCCAACTATGGATTCAAAATGACAGATTTTGTGGGTTTTACTTTTCAGAGATGATGTCATTTGTGGGGAATTGTTGGGTAAACCATACACTCTTTTCAGAAACCTGCAATTACCTCTCTGAATAAAGAGATCAATGTCATGTTTCTAGAAATAATGGCTAATGATATGTCTCTCAAAAGGAAGTGGCGTTATTAATTACCTCACTGTGAACACACAGTTTATAGACAGCTCCGAGGGCCACTCGCCCAATTAAGTATAATGACTAAAGCTTCAGTTAGTCCATCTGTACCGCGTCTGGAGGAACAAGCCCGCAGCTCCACGACACTTGGAAGGGACATCTGCACAGTGAAGAGGCCAGAGGCACTGCCTGGACTGCCTTGGAGAGTCCATATTCTTGCACAGCACGAGGGGAAACCCACACCTCTCATTTTCAACCACTCAGCTTTGTTGCAATATGAGCTATGTGGTCATCCATCACCCCCCGCACCATTTCCATGCCAAGGTGCGTTAATTTATATGATGCATTTAAATATAATGTCTTTGTAGGTAAATATATTTAAATAATATATATTTGTTATTAAATATATATTTAAATGTGTATGAATACTCAAAAACTCTAACATTATGTTTATATACTTACATTTCTATAAACTATGTAAGTATAAATATATAAAATTTTAAATATATGCATATACTTATATATAAACTATATAAGTATAAACAACATTTAGCAATTTATATGGAATTATACATTTATATATGCTTTATAGAGGTAATTATATAACTAAATATTTATATACTTCTATAACATATAGTGCATAAAATATATTAATACTAACATATGAAGGTGACAAGAATTACACATCATACCCAGGGGGGCCAAGGTTAACAGTTTGAATTTACCTCTGTCAAGAATAAAGGCCTGGGCTGGGCACGGTGGCTCACGCCTGTAATCCTAGCACTCTGGGAGGCTGAGGTGGGCGGATCGCTCAAGGTCAGGAGTTCGAAACCAGCCTGAGCAAGAGTGAGACCCCCGTCTCTACTAAAAATACAAAGAAATTAATTGGCCAACTAAAAATATATAGAAAAAATAAGCCGGGCATGGTGGCGCATGCCTGTAGTCCCAGCTACTCAGGAGGCTGAGGCAGGAGGATCGCTTGAGCCCAGAAAGTTTGAGGTTGCTGTGAGCTAGGCTGATGCCACGGCACTCTAGCCCAGACAACAGAGCGAGACAATGTCTCAAAAAAAAAAAAAGAAGAATAAAGGCCTGAAAATGTTTAAATATTATTAATATGTAGATGTATATACACACGTATATTTATTATTATTAAATGTCCTTGTTCTGTCAGATAGTAATGTAAGCTGATTATGGAGCCCCTGCACATAAATCCATGTTGTAGAATTAGCGTGAGTCTGTCTAAGGACACACTGTTCTTTCCACCACCACAATGCAATTGGTCTTGGTCCCTTACCTGTGTTTTCCTAATTGGCTCCAGGGGCTGGGTATTGAGCTCTGAGGAATGACAAGGGAAACTTAGGGATAGGATGGCAGGTACCAAAAAGGAGACAACACCTGGGACCCAGGGCCTGGGCCTCACTCCCAGGGTCCCCAGTGCCCTGGGCAGTCCCAGATCTCGCTCTGACAGGGGCCACAGCTGCACCCGCTCTCAGAGAACTGAGGGTCTCTCAGCCGCCCTTGGCTACCGACCGGCTCGGTGACTTACGACTCCCACGTGCATCAGCCCGTCCCCTCCCACCCCCAACCCGGAGGTGATGCCGCCTCCTCCCCCGGTTTGGGAGGATTCAGGGTCCCTCTTTTCAAGTGTCTGGAATCCTGCAGTGAAAAATCGGCCTCACATCCGGGGATCCCTGAGCAAGCTCAGAATGGCCCGGAGAGCGACACCTGCCCTGCCAGCTGTTGCTGCACGTTAGGTCACTCGGAAGGTCAGAAAACGTGCTGATTCACCCAGACAGGTCACTCTTGGCGATTTCCAACCGCCCTCCAGCTCTGCTGCGCTGGTCAGATCCGGAGTCCCAACGGCAATTGCAGCTGTCAGCTATTACGGCTGGATACTGGAGCCTGCCAGAGTTGCTTTTGTTTTGTTTTGGTTTTGGTTTTGGTTTTAAGCACAGTCTTCCATTCCATATCTCTCTTCCTCTATTCGGTTATTCACAAATATTGACAGAACACCAGGCAGGTGCCAGGCACAATTAGCTACGAGAAGACATGAGGAGGCTGGATTGGAATCCGTCCTTCACTGCCTACTGACAGTGACCTTGGACAAATGACTCAAGCTCTGTAAGCCTCAATTTTTCCACCTGCAAAATGGGGACAATATTCTCTATGTTGAAAGATAGCTGTGATGATTACATGAGATAAAATACTACATGTAAAGTGCCTGAAAATTTCCTTAATACAGTTGAGTTCCTCAGTAAATGTGCGTTCCCTTTGTCCTGTTCCCAAAGGTGGGTCAGAGCATGGTGCCTGTCTGTCACTAATTATGGCGATGTCACACTCCACAACTCAGGGAAAGCTGGACTCTCCAGGGCTTCCATCTGGGCTAAAAGTAAATCTTCCCTTATAGGTGGGGGGAGGGGGTAGCTAATGTTGCAGGAGAGGAATTAGGGATATGGTGTGTCTGTGCGTCAACTGTGTTGTTTACCCCAACTTCATATCAGGGCACTCCGGAAACTGTCTCTTGGCTGCTATATAAATGCCCAAGCTTCCATTATAGACCACACAGGTTTAAATTATCTGTTACGTTTGAACATGTATAGAATGAGCATAACTCAAATTTCACTCCTAGAGAAACACTTGCATGTGTGTACCAGGAGACATGGGCAAAATGTTCACAGCAGCCTTGTTTCTGGAGCCAAAATTAGATAAAACTGACATCCCAAGGACAGTAAAATTGATAAACCGTGATATGGTTATTCAAGGGAGTACTAGACAGCAATGAAAAGTAACGACAGGTATCCAAATGCATAAATCTTACAAGTATAATATTAAGTGAATAAGAGCATGTCACAGAAGAATGTATAGGGTATATGACTTCATTTATATACAGGTCAAAACATGCAAATCAAAAATACGCAATTGCATATTTTAGGGAATGCACACGTAAGTGGTTAAACTGTGAGTAAAGGGATACCAATCACAAAATTCAGGATAGTGATTGTCTCTAGAGGAGAAGAGGGATATGGCGAGGCCCAGGGTGCAGAAGGAAAAGCTTTGCATGAATTGGTAGTACACACTCCTGAGTTGAATGGTGGATTCACAGGTGTTAATTTCATAATTATTCTTTAATCCGTACATATGTGTTACACATACTCATGTATATGCTATATTTTATAATACAATATTTTAATGTTTTCCATTATATTTGATTTTGGGGAGCTAAGAGTTTCTTAGGAGAACAAATATGTACACTAAGACATACATACAGACAATGTTCATTAAAGCATAATTTATTGGAGGGAAAAAAAGAAAAAAAAGAAAGCAACCAGAATATTCTAATATGCAAATGATTAAATAAATTATGATGTAATCTTTTTTTTTTACAAAGACTCCTTGGCTACTGGTTTATAAGAATAGAAAGCTAGAAAACTCCTACCTTCCAAACACCACTCAGGAGACAGACTAGAAGATGTCTGGAAGATGGGAGGGAGGATTTTTCTTGCTGTTTGGGCTATTTACTGATCAGAAATATCAACTTAAATTCAAATTCTGCCTCTCAGCACATGAGCATGAGTCAAGTAAGACTAAGTTTAAATTTTCTAAAACTGTGAGTTAATGCTGGCCGGAACTTTTAAAAGGCTTTCTTGAAAAATTTATATACGCAAGAGAACTAGACTTTTTGAGTCAAGAGTCTTAAGAAAGAAACATGGCAGCTGCCCCTCCCACCGGGATGGAGGTTGGTGGGAGTGCAGGAAGCCATATGCACGACAGCAGGTCGGTGGAGGGTAGAGCTCCTTTTGTTTCTCCCACCCACAACACCCTCCCTGGGCACTCGAGCATCAGGCAGTGATTATCCAGGGCCTGTGGTGCTCTCATTGTTCCGTTGTCTTTGAGGCTAAGGCGGGAACACAGGCTCTGCAGGCATTCTCCATTTGACACCCTTTGGTTCAAGCACCATCACATCGCTAAGCAATGACCACCCAGTCTTCCTTCCAACTGCCCAGCTCACCTTGGCATTTCCCTCTCTCCCTCCAGATTGGCAGGAGACCTAGGATTACTTGGTCCAATAGCCACCTGCAGCCAACAGGTCGAAGAAGAACAATCCTCCTCAGTCTCCGTCACTCCCTTTCTGAGGTCTAAGGACAGAAGCAGGCTCTCTCCAGTGGCTTGGACCATCTTTGACTCACAGAACATCAAGTCCAGCCTTGAACCACAGTAGCCATGAGCAGCAGGCATTGTGCTTTGTGTTGGAGACCCCTCTGAGATGCACCCTAAGTTGTAAAACACAGCAGTGGTCCCTCTCACATCCAAGCATTCACTTACTCCTTCACTCTGCAACTATGTATTGAGCCATGTGCCAGGCTATGTGCCAGGCTCTGCTGTGGTTGCTGGTGTACATGGTGAGCAAGACCCACACAGTCACAGAGACAAAAACAGATAAGCAAGTTCATGAAGAAAAAGTACACTTTCTGCGGCCAAGAACTTGGAAAGAAACAAACAAGAGGTTGGAATAGAGAACAATCAAATTGGGGGAGACACCACACTTTACACAGGGGCAGAGGGAGCCCCCTCCACAGTGCCCTTTAAATTAAGAACAATGAAAAGAAGCAGGCACAGAGAAGAGAAAGGGGAAGGGTCTTCCCCAAATCAGAAAGGGCAGATGCAGATGCCTTGAGATGGGAACGTGTGAGGCGTGGGGTAAACTGAGCGCGGCCGATGGGTGGAGGGGAGGGAGAGAGGGCCAGAGCTGGCAGCTCCCCTTCCAAAGGGCGCAGGTCTGCTTGCGGGCAAGTGGGTCTGCAGACCATGTCAGCCTCCTCCTCCTGCTCTTGCCGGTGACGTGGGCCCACGTGAGAGGACCAGTCTCTGTTCAGACCCACAGTGGTCACGCTGGCCAGTCGCGTCAGGCTCTGCTGCAGAAGCCGGGTGCCCGGGGGCTCGCTGAGTCCCAGTCTGATGAAAACCTCCTGCGTGGCCCAGTGAGGACTCCCAGTCCGAGGGCAACTCGTATCAGTCCAGAAATGTTATTTGGGGAGCTGGTGTTCAGGGAAAGCAGTTCGATTGTCCAATGCCCAAGGCCAGCAGTACCCCCCAACTCCTAATCACTCGCCATAAATTCCCGTTAGGGGAACTGAGGAGTCAGAAAGCATTCAGTTGTCTCAGGCCATCCAAATAACTTTGCTCTGCAGAAAACCCAGGGGGCGCAGTCTCGCTCTTGACCCACCTGGCCAGCTAGAGATTAGATAATCCCAAGAAGGACAAGCTGTGAACAGAGGGAAATCTGCCTGGCTCAAAAGGCAGATGGAGAAAGCAAGGCTTTTCCAATCACTCTCAACCCTTCTGCTCTCTGGTTCTGTGGCTAAAATCCAACGGTCAACTGCGGCCAAAGGGCACCTCAAGCTGAAAGTTCTTGATGTGGAGAAGCTAATAAATGCTAATTGCAGCTTTGATTGCTGCATATTTTTTCTATATATATGTGTATAAAAAATTATGCCATGAAATAAAATGTGGGAGAAGCTTTTAAGCTGCCTGTAATTTCATTACCCCAACATAAATATTTTCTTCTGCATGCAGTCACCTCTGGTCTTAAACTTCTCTACATAGTTGTAATCATATACGCACATACTTGTGTTTTTAAATTTTATATTACATCATAAACACATTTCCATATTCTTCCTGGCCTTTATAGTTAACATTTTAATAACAGCATTACTATACTACCAAGTAAATGTACTGTAATTTATCTAAGCAATACTTTTCTTTTGAAAATTTATATGATTTGAGTATTTTACTATTATGAACAACCCTGCAATTGATATTTTCATGTATATAACTCTTTTTCTTTCACACTTTGTTGGAAATTTGATATTATTAAATCTTTTACTACATTGTTACCATCTCTCCTTTCAACTGTCCACTGCTTTTCTTAGAGTCGCTTCTCAGCGCAAGTGGTTTAGCGCGACACTGCTTCTTGGTGAAACGCTGTCTCCGTCGTGACTTGCGATGCAAAAGATACGGATGCTGGGTTAGCAAAATTCCCACTCAGGCTCATCTGAGCTGTCCTGCGCTTTTGCCTGTAGAAGAGAGTTTGGGGTAGGAGGTCTTCTCTAGTCTCAGTTCTTGCAGCAAACTTTCCCTCTTATATCCGCCCACCTTCTCCCCTTATGCAGCTCCATGGAATGGAAAACATGACCCTCCTTTGGGAGGGGAGACTAGGAAGGGGCCTGTCCTCAGACATCAATGGCCCGCCACCTGGAAAGGAGTTCTGACCCACAGAAGAGTGGTGTGACATGGAAGTCGAAGCTCCAGCAAGTGCCATGTGACCTCTAATTTCTGCATACCCTGGTGTCTCAGTCTGTTCGGGCTGCTATAACAAGATGCCACAGACTGGGCAGCTTACAAGCAACAGAAATTCATTTCTCACAGTTCTGGAGGCTGCAAGGTCAAGGCACCAGCAGACTCACGTCTGGTGAGGGCCCACTTTCTGTCTCATAGGTGGCACATTCTTGCTCCGTCTTCACATGGTGGAAGGGACAGGTGAGCTCTCTGGGGTCTCTTTTATAATGGCATTAATCCCATCATGACCTAATCACTTCCCAAGGGCCCCACGTCCTAATAACTATCACCTTGGGGGTTAGGATTTCAACATATGAATGACGGGGGTGGGGGGGGCACAAACATTCAGGCCACAGCACCTGGGACATCTCACACTCACGTTTTCTTAATCTGCTGAGTTAGAGGCTTTCACCCCTATGTGGGCTCAGACAGTGATGGGCAAACTTCATAACTTTTAAATCCACATTTAACTAACCCTTGGCACTTGTAAACAAGGACACTGAAAATAAGTGTTTGCTTAACAGGGTTGCTTAGAAAAGAAGAATTTTCCCTATAGATGTTTTTTTTTCTTTTGGAGGAAAGTTTTAAAAGGGGGATAGGGAGAAGATTAAGGGGCAGAATGCAACATTCTCAAAAGTTTCACCTTTGACAAGTCTGTTAAGATTACCTAACAGTTTTTTCTAGCTCTCCTAAACAGAGAAGGTAGGAAGTTACAGCTGGAGCAATTTTGCTAACTCTGAAAAATGACACTTCTGAGAATGACTTTTATCAATCCATAACTATCAATGGAGAACTCATATTACTGCAATAAAAAACGCCAAGAAATTCACTTCTTTACTGTCAAATTGAGATTTGATGGAAGAAACAGCCAGGCAATTAATTATATTTAGGAACCATGCATCTTGGCTTTGAAGTTAAACGTATTTCCCTGTGGCTTTATATTGGGAACGGCTTTTATTAAATTCAATTACTTTTCCCTCTGCTCTGCTCCATAAAGGCACATACAGGAGGATGGCTCTTAACAGAGCTATTTCCATTAGAAAAGATGGTGACCGAGTGGGCTTGGTCACTTAAAAAGGTTGGTCCTTTATAAACAAAATAACAGATGAGCGGGTGTGTTTCTGGTGGTGTTCAAGTTTCACCACTTTCTCATTAGCCAGCAAAATAAAGAAAGAAGAAGTAAAACCGGAAGGGTCTCCTTATTTTCCATTTCGCCATCTTCTTGCCTATCCCCTTCTAAGGCCCTAACCTTTCACAGAAGGGGCAACCCATCCACAAACCCCTTGTCCCTGCAACCACTCTCACCACGCTCCCAGAGTTATAGCTTGCTGGCACTGGGAAAAGCCCTGAACAAATGATCTAAATGATCTGCAAAGATGATTGGAATAAAAGTCATCAATTCTAGAACCACCTCCATCTCTGGCCATAGGAGGCCCGATCATTTCCACTTCATGAACCTCACTTTCTTCATCTGACCAGCAAGCAGGCAGAACAACTTTTGACCTCCCTGTCCTATATGGCTGTTACGAGGATCAAACGAGATGGTGAGATAATAAGCAAGTGGCAATTGCAAAGCATCGGAAGGATTGGTAATAATAATTCATAAGCTAGCAGATTTCAGTTTCGGTCTCATTTCAAATCAACGGCAGCTTTGTTTAATAATTCTCTCGTCCAAGTATGCTACGTTGTATCTTACTATAAGTGAAGAATGATTTTCTCTCCCTAAGCCACACAAGCAAAGTAAAAATTTAATATATTATTTGGTTAGAAAGTGACTGCAAAAGTTGACTACATCATCAGCCAATCAGGTGGCAGTTCCCAGTGAAGGCATTTTCTAACCAAAAGTACAATGTATTTCTGTAATAAAACGACTACTTTTACAAGTCCCGGGCATTGCTTTAAAAACAGTTATATTAGGATCAAAAGCTTTGGAGGCACCTGGGACCAATAAGTGGTCTGTTTCTTTCAGAAACATCCCCTCCTTCAGCCCCAATCCTACAGTTCTGGCTTAGTGAAATTAAAAAGCATGAAAAACACAAGGCAGGCTCAAAGAATTCATAGAAGACTTATGTAGATAAAATTCAATACTACGGACACTACGGTTCTCCTCCAAGTTTGTCACAGAAAGGAGCCAAGATTACAGCTACCATCATCACGCCTTCCACCAGTAAAGCACTTCCAAAGCTGGATTCAAAAGCTCAGTGGCAAAATCTGCAAGAAGCGGCCTGCCTCTGTGGCGAAATGCCACCGAATTGGGTTGTTCGGAGTCTATGTTGTCCTCTCTCCATTTCCATCATTGATGTTTTTGTGGATGGGAGCTCCAGGCAGCATCCGTTTCATCAGATGTATCCCGACAGCCACTTAGAGAGAACATCCTTCATGACAGGAGATCATGAAACTGTCGCATTGGGACTTCAAAGTGGATGGAACATATCTGTTGGCACTTTCTTTGGGTACACTTGGCTCAGCTATTCAGTCGGCTTTAAAAGAAACTGAAAACTTAGATATCTAAATGTATTGGCATCATAGCATAGTAATTACATCACTGAAGAGTTCTGTGTACTGCTTTAGACAATGGGATCAAGGTAGGGCATAGGAGATAGTTCTGAGCTTAATATGCCCAGAATATAGTATAACCAACATGGAAGGGTGAACAGTAACCCAAGGTGGTGCAGTCATTATCAAATGATTATATTGATTGTCTGCTATGTGCAGTGAGTCTGTCTAGATCCTGGTGGAGGACGTAATCTGCTGGTTTGTAAGCTGCATTAGGGAAAGTCCATACTTGTCTTGTTAACTTACTTAATTTGTAGGGAGAAGCATAAGGTCAATATGTACTAAATCCTCAATAAATGCTTTATAAAGAAAAGAATGAACAAACTATTGATGTTTAAAATGTTAGGTATAGGCCTGTGTAAGATAACAAGGTAAAACAGGGGTTGAATCACTTCCTTCTAACTCCAATGATGAAGAAATACTAAAAGAAGAAAAAAAGTCAAACTTCCATTACTTCCGGAAACTAAGAAGTGTGCCAGCATACCCTTAATCACTTAAGGATGTACAAATTACTGGAATTCATATTTCTTTATAGATTTCTTTAAAATAAAATGTATATAAAGGATATGAACAAATCTTCAATGTACCCTTCAATGACAAATATATGCACTAATATAACCCAAACCCCTAACAAGATAGAAAACATTATCACCCAGAACATTTCCTCAGGACTCCCAGCCTCCTAAATCAGTCTCCCTGTAACATTCCCAGAGACAACTGCTGTTCTAATTTTATTTTTAGTTTTCTCTATTCCAGAATTTTATATAAATGGAATTCTATAATATGTACTCTTTTGTGCAAGGCTTCTTTTACTCCAACTATGGCATTGCTTCTTTCAGTAGTCTGCTACTTTTTATGACTTACTGGTATTTCATTTATAGCAAGGCTTCAGGATGTAAGGTTAAAATACAAAAGGCATTTGTTTTTCTATATACCACCAGTCAATAGTGAAAATTGAAATTAAAAACACACTACCATTTACATTAGTACCCCTCCCAACGTGAAAGGTACAAATCTAATGAAATATGTGCAAGATCTATATGAGGGAAATTAAAAAACTCCTGATAAAGTAAATCAAAGAACAACTAAATAAATGGAGAAATGTTCCATGTTCATGGATAGGAAGACTCGACTCCTTATTGTCAAGATATTAGTTCTTCCAAACTCTATGTACAGATTCAATGCAATCCCAGTCCAAATTCCAGAAAGTTATGTTGTGAATGTCAACAAACTTATTCTAAAGTTTGTAGGGAGAGGCAGAAGACCCAGAATAGCCAACACAACACTGAAGGAGAAAAACAAAGTTGGAGGACTGACACTACCCCACTTCAAGACTTACTACAAAGCTCCAATAATCAGGACAGTGTGATATTGGTGAGAGAATAGACAAATAGATCAGTGCAACAGAATAGAGAGTCTAGGAAGAGAATCACAGGAATATTGTCAACTTATCTTTGACAAAAGACCAAAAACAATACAATGGAGCAAAGATAGTCTCTTTAAGAAATGGAGCTGAAACAACTAGATATTCTCATGCAAAAAACAAAAAAAAATTTAGACATATAGACATAGACCTTTCACAAAAATTAACTCGAAATGGATCATAGACCAAAATATAAAACACAAAACTATTAAATTCCTAGAAGATAACATAGGAGAAAATCTGGATGACTCTTGGGTATGACGATGGCTTTTTAGATATAATCTATGAAATAAATAATTGACAAGCTAAACATTAAAATTAAAAACTGCTCTGTGAAAAACTGTTCAAGATAATGAGGAAAAAAGCCACAGATCAGGAAAAATATTTATAAAAGACTTATCTGACTAAAGAACTGTTATCCAAAATATGCAAAGAACTCTTTAAACTCAATAAGAAAATGAACAACCTGATTAAAAATGGGCAAAAGACCTGAACAGACACCTCACAAAAGAAGATATACAGATGGCAAATGTGCATATGAACAGATGTTCAACATCGTATGTTACTGGGGAATTGCAAATCAGAGCAATGAGATACCACTCCACATCTATTAGAATGGCCAGAATCCAAAACATTGACAACACCAGATGCTGACGAGTATTTGGAGTAACAGGAACTCTCATTCATTGCTGGAGAGAATCCAAAATGGTACAGCTGCTTTGAAACACATGTGCTATGAATCTAATGAGTATTTCCAGAATCAACACTTACTTTTTCTTGAAGATCTCGAAAGACCTTAAAAACTCTGTGTTGATCCTCAGACTTGAAAGGTAGGTGTTTCTCCCCATTGTATAGTTGACTCATTACACATCAAAAGGCAAGGGCAAAATCTTTCCTTTCCCAGTGAGTGCTTTGAGAGCTTTCTTGTTAAATTCTGTGACGTCCAACCTCCTAGCAAAGTGAGAGGGACTAGGACAGCCTCATTTCTCATCGTATTCCTTCATCTACTGGCCTCAGTATTCTAATCACTACAATGTACTTCTCGAGTGGGAATAAAACACATACTTTCCATTATGGTGCTTTGTCAAGTCCAAAAAAAAAAAGGTTCCATAAATAGAAAGCTGAAGCATAGTCTATAGAGTGAATTTTTTCTAATGACTTTAAAAAGAATGAAAAAATCACAGTTGCAGTTTGAGATGAAATATACCCTGGACACAGAGAAGTTATTCTATTTTAATAAGAGAATAATACGATTATCTGGTCTGGAGTTGACTGATGTTGCCTTGTCATTGTAGGAGTTATTTTCTGCCTTTCTAGTAGGGCATAATGTAATCCTCCAATACTTAGGTACTTAAAATTTTTTTCCCTAAAGCAGCAGGAGTGATGATCGTGAATGATAAGTAAATTTGTCAGCATTAGTGCACGAAGTGAACTCCCATCAATCTGCACGGAGACTTGCCTGAAGGCTGGAAGGGCGCAGGGGAGGCACGGGCTGAGGCTCTGACGGTGGTTGTGGGGTGTGTACTGTTTTCCCTTCCGACACTGCAAGAATATCATGTGTAATTTGATATTTGCTAAAATATTGCAAATCCTTTTAATTGAATAAATTTACTGCAAAGCTTCATAGATTTAAATTGTCTTACGAATCATTTACTAGAAAAGATTGATTTCTTTAAGAGGATCCAGCTGTAACTTGCCTTAAGCATTGTACACATTCTTTAGGAGAACTGATGACTTTTTTGTTGGTTTTATTTTTTCCTGTCAGTCAGGTTTTTTTTTTTTTCCCTGGTTGAAAATGATACTCAATTATTCTATTTATCAGTGGGGAAAACTTGTTTAAACATATTCAGAATGCTGCTCCTGTTTTTATTGAATCTAATCCTTCTGTTTCCCTTGTTAAGAAGGTTTAAATATAAATACAATCAAATTTCTTCTATGTGAGATGCTAAAGCCCTACAGTAATACAAAGTGGACCAAAATAGCTCTTCCATCACTCGTATTGGAAATGCAATGCTATTTATTTATCAGGCAGAATGATAACACCTAAAGAGATCAAAAGAAGAGGGCGGCAGAGCACCATTCACAATTAAAATTAATAAAATTGAATTTCATAATCCTGTACTGCAGGCTCCTCCAGACAGGAACCAAGCCTTAACCTTCTTTGTAGACTCAGTTCCTGGGAATGAGCCCGGCTCCCTATAGGTAAATGTTGATTGACTTCTTATTATGCAACTGCAGTGTCCTCAATAAATAGCACCCCTCTTTTTCCCAACCTGTCAGACACATAGAAGTCAGACAACTGGAGACAAAAATATCAGCTTTCTTAAATTAAAACTCAACCAGAAGACACGGCTGCCTCGTGCATGTAGAGTGAGCTTCTTAATCCTTCATCCTGAATTAGATGGGATTGGTTCCCTCGGTCGTGGGCAGCTCTGGCCAACTATAGTCCCCCTACACATGGGGACAATCCTGCCAATCAGGTAGGCCACGCCCCTCCGGATGCGGGTAGGGGCAGAGGGAAGCCGCTTTCCCTTCTGGGAGCAGAATGGAAATCATTGCCCTTCTCTGGAAACATACAGTCGTGGAGTGAAGGTTTAGTAAAATGGGAGGAGTGTTGTTTCAAAATTATATCTTTTATTATTCTATATGAGCTTCACTAGGGCTAGAATTCCCAACTTTATTCTTGTTGTGGTAAGCAGAGTCAAACTTGGTAGATATCCCTCCAGCTAACTTTAATATTCATTCCATTGCTTAGATGCATGTTTTAAATCTGCCTTCTATTTAAACTGTGTTGTTGTCAAAGGAATTACTTGATCATACTTTAGTTCTGTGTGAGCTGTTAAAGCCCCACAGTAATATGAAATGGACCAACAGAGCTCTTCCACCCCTCACGTCAGAAACACGCAATGCTATTTATTTATCAGCCACAATGACAACACCTAAAGAGATCAAAAGAAGAGGGAGGCAGAGCACTGTTCACAATTAAAACGAATAAAATTACCTTTTACTTATACGTTTGCATTTTCTTTCTGTTCTCCATGATTTGGTGTGCCCTTTTTGTAACCTGTTGCTGGGGAAACTCAGTAATTCTAAACTTAGGCAACTATTTAAATTGGGAAACTGTTCTTTAATGACCTTAATTGGCTGGAAAGAAAAATCCTTGTTATAGTGTGCCTTCTATTCTGTTTTGGGTTTTAGAATTTCCGGATGTGTGACAAATATTAAACAAACGATCGCTTTGATTTGGGGATCGGGGCTTAGATCAAAGGTACCATCATCAAACACTTAGCAAGAGGCGATGAAACCGGCCGTGGCTCTGCCGTGCAGAGTGCAGACACGCAGGCGTGGGCGTCCGGGGTGTTGCAGAGTGGCTCCTCTGAGACTTAGATCAATAAGGAAGACACCTCGGTGTTGACGCACTGCAGGTGTCTCCTCATGTGCCAGTCTTTGATTTCCACACAGTTCTGTTTCTATTATCCTAGCCTTGGGTTCAGATCAGGTTTGAATGTTCAAAACCAAACTACTAGAATTGTGAAAAACACAAAGTCCTCCTCTCAATGTTTAAAAAGACATTTTCTAAAATATATATATATGTATATATATATATATATATATATAGAGAGAGAGAGAGAGAGAGAGAGAGAGAGAGTGAGAGGGAGAGAGAGAGAGAGAGAGTAAGAATGTAAAACCCCAGACCACTGTATTTCATAATCGTGAAGTTTTAGGGCTGGGGAAGACTTCAAATCTACAAGCCCCACAACCTACAAAATGAGGAAATCGAAGCAAACACGTTTAGTAACATGAACAATAGTACAAAGCCCATCAGTGAGTGGGTCAGGGCTACAGTTGTTTTCTGATCCTCCATCTATCTTTGTTAATCTCTGTTTCCCAAATGTTGGAAACTGTAGGGAAGGATACCCAAGGGTCAAGAGAATAAGGTAGCGTGAATGCCACCTGCTTACCTGTATTCTATGTATCATGCTAATTTGTTGAAGTATTAACTAAGGTCTGCAATCAGTTGTAGATATCATGTTCTAGCCCAAAGCAAGACTGTCCCTTGGTTCACACAATTTTCTGGTGCTTGGCAGCTTTCTTTTCTCTTCTCAATGTATTTTTAGTCACTGTATGAAAAGTCCAACTTCATTGGACAGATCGCAGCTCAAACCTGGGAAATCCAGGTAAGAATTGATCCCTGAGTTTTTGCTTCCTTGCTTGAGCAGACCCAGAGCGTTCAATTGGCCTCAACAGTTGAGGATTTGTTTTGGGAGTTGTTGGAGGGTCCTGGCGGGATGACAGGGACGGTTTTGGCATTGACTTTCAAAGTGTGAGAGTGCAAGAGCCAAAGGAGGGGTGAGGGGAAGGGGTGATGGGGGGCCCTGCCGAGGACCGAGCCGATGGCACCCCTTCCTGGCACTGGGGCTGCTGAGAACCGGGGAACACAAGCCCGACCATGCCCTTGCTAGAGAAACAGGCACAGAGGACTGAAAAACACCTCCCAGGGCACCTATGTTTGGAATTTCCATCTGGAAAAGCACGGGGCAGTCTCAACTGGGCCTGCCTGGTTTCTGAAAAAGCCATCAGCAATTCACGTGGCAACTAAGAACTGGACACCTGGGGAAACCACAGACCCAGTTTAGGGGAGAGAAGGGCAGGAAAGGCCAAAGATGCTGACAAGAAACTTGTGACAGCCCCAGAGGGGAAAAAGGAAAAAAACCCGCCCAAAGAGGCCCAGGAAGGAGACTTTGCCAGGTGGCACCACTTCAGCTTAATTAGACAAAGGCCGGCCGGGGGGGTGGGTGGAGGGGGAGAGGCCTGAAAGCAGAGACACCTGGGGAGTGACAGAGAGGGAGGGTCGGAGGGCAAAGGTTGAGCAAAACAAGCCACCTGGGACCGGGATGGAAACACTCCCCCAGGACATGGTGTGAAGAGGCAGGGCGGGGAGGCCCCCAGAAACCAGCCCATGGAGATGGAGGCAGTGGGGCGGCTGCTGTTACCCAAGGAGGCCAAAGAACCCGGAGACACTGACGCCACTGACGTCCTCGCCTGGTATAACAGAAGAGAAATGTCCAATCCAGAGGAGTGGCAGAAAGGGGAGCCTAACATAGTTTTTTCCTCCTTCTTTTAAATTTCTGTTGTTTTGCTATTCCTATATAAGTATCTGCTTACTAACAATAAGATTTTGGGAAAGCCAAATCAGATTTTTCCTTTGTCTCCCCGTTTCCTCATTTTGAGAATTTCAAGCTTATAGAAGAGTTGAAAGAAAAATACACTCTCTACCTGTACACACTTCACCTACGTTCATCAATTGTCAGCATTTTCCTCCATTGGCTTTAGCTTTCTAGGGGTATACTTTTTCCCTGAATCACTTGAATGTATGTCACTCCTAAATACTGTAACATGCAGTTCCTAAGATAAGGCCACTCTATTACATAACCATCAACATGCCTAGGAAAATTAACATTAATTTTATTTAATACATAATTCATATTCAATTTAATTATCCCCTAACTGCCTTTTTGTTGGCCTTTTTTTCCTACTCCAGAACCTAATAATATTTATGTGATGCATTTGATTATGTCTCTTTAGCCTATTTTAATTTGGAACAATTCTTTATGGTTTGTTTTTCATGACATCAATGTTTTGAACACAATTGGCTAGAATGTGTTATAATTCTGGATTTCTCTGCTTATTTCCTCATAATTACATTCAAATTAAAGATCTTTAGCAAGAATACTATATAAGAGATACCACCTTTCTTACAAGGAAGTCATACCTTAAAATTCTCACCTATGTAGGCTGGGAACAGTGGCTCACGCCTGTAATCCTAGCACTCTGGGAGGCCGAGGTGGGAGGATTGCTTGAAGTCAAGAGTTTGAGACCAGCCTGAGCATGGGCGAGACCCTGTCTCTACTAAAATTAGAAAAAATTAGCCAGGCATGCTGGCATGTGCCTGTCCTCACAGCTACTCAGGAGGCTGAGGCAGGAGGATGGCTTGAGCCCAGGAGTTTGAGTTGCAGTGAGCTATGCTGGCATGACGCCACTGCACTCCAGCCAGGGCACAGAGCAACGCTTTATCAAAAAAAAAAATTCTCACCTACGTAACAGAAAATCCTCATGAGAATGACATTAAGCCTATTCATTTCTTTATAATTTATGTTGATGTGTGGTTTCTCCCCCAAAAAGATTTACAAAATATTTTGGTCACAATCAGATCATTAAAATAGTTATTAACCACTCAGTTGTGTACTAAACACTGAATTTGATGCTAAGATTCCAAGCAAAGAAAATAGTCTGGTAAAGAAGCCAAATTCTAGAACTTAACTGTCCAACTCATACAGAAACTCTAAAAAGAAATTCCTGGACTGAATGGCATAGGGAATTCGTCATTAGAAACATTGCAAAACAACGGGCGGCACCTTGCCCTGTGGCTCCCCAGCAGAGGCAGCGCCATCTTCACGGAGAGCCTGGCTCGCAGGGCTCCTGTGCGGGGCTGGGGCGGCCCCAGCGTTCTGGAGGCCAGATGTGCGAGCGGGAATGCCGCCGGTTGTGAACACAGAGGAGCCTGACTCCTACCCTTGGCCGGATGGTGAACCACTCACCTCTACACACAGTGGTTTACTTGAGGCTCTATACGTGTTATTTTCCAAATACCCCAAATTGTATACAGAAAGAGTACTGAAAGCCTAAAGCCAGATAATTACTAGTCAGATAGTCCTGAAATTGATCAAAAGATGTATCTTATTTTGAAAATTGCACATGCATATGACAAAAAATTAAAACAGACCAAATGGAGCTTATGAAAAGTTGATCTCTTATGCAAATACCTAGTGCTATTCTTCAGAAATAACCACCATCAGTTTCATTTATTCTTCCAGAAATGTTCCAGCAGATATATCCACACGCACATATACTTTAATATGCAAATTACTAGAGCAGTCTCTATATACTTTTCTGTTTCCTTTTCCTCCTCCCTTAACAAAGTATCTTGGCTATTTTGGCAGATGTGCCAAAATATCTGTATATACAGATCTCATGCTTTTTACTTGCTGCATAGTATTCAAAGAGATACCAAAAAGTTGAACTAGTTGCTCATTTTCAGTTTTTTGTTATTATAAATGATGCTGCAAGTGCGTGTTTGTCAACGAGTTCTGGAATATTTGTGAGACAATTTCCTAGAATAAAATTGCCGGGTCAAAAGAGGTATGCATTTGAAATATTAACGGACATCGTGGAATTGCCCTGCAGAGGAGCTTATCTCGATTTACACTTCAAATGACGTTATAAGAAAGCTCACGTCCCTATCTGCTTGCAAAGATGTGCGTCAACACGATCACTTGGTGAAATGTGGCATCTTCTCTGTTTATTCTAATTTGCAAATGTTTATAAGACTATTTGGATTTCTTCTTCTGCCTGTTTGTCTTCTGAATATTTTCCTAATGGTTTGTCTCTCTATGATGAGCATATGATGGCTTTTTATATGACAGAAAAATTAAACCTTGCTGTTATATATGTTGCAGTCTTTCCCCCATTTTTTCATTTGCCTTTTGACTATTTACAGTACTTTTGTATTCAAATATGCAAAAAAATTTTATGTAGTCAAATATATCTATGTTTTTCTCTATAGAATTTAGGTTTTGTGCTTGGTTAGGTCTTCTCTGTTACGAAATTACTAAGAAACAAACAGAACAAAAACTCCCACATTTTATTTGGTACTCCTCATATTTTATGTTTAAAATTTTAATTCATATAGAACCTATTTTGGTATAAGGATTGAGGGATGGATTTGAATATATATTTTTTCTAAATGGCATTTAGTTGCCTCAAGACTATTTATTGATTGGTCCATTTCCCCCACTGATTTGATGTTTGTTTTTTACCTTTTGAAGGTAAATGTGTTTCATCTTGCGAAGGATAAATACATATCCTTCTCTCAATAAAAAGGCTATATCAAGCCTCATTATATGCTGAGTACAACAATTTTTCAGTTAGTATTATTCAATTTAGATGTTACTGGGAAAAAATCCCTTTTTATATATAACTCTTAATGCATTCAGCAGTTTGGTACTTATTTTTCTCCAAAGGACTCATGTGTCATAAATGTTGATGGAAGTCTCTTAAATAAAATTCACTTTCACTTATCTTTAATTCCTAAATGATACGGCTGCAATTCCAAGTGGAGAGTGATAGTAAGTTCTCTGCAATGCAGAAAAGGATCACAATGGTCAATTTACATTATTACTTAGATTATTGAAAAATTGTCCCTATGGTGGAGATAATTCAGTGTTTTTTCATTCTTGCTTAGAAGTATTTCCCATATTTCAACTACATTTTTTTCAATATTAAACTCATGGGTTCACTAAGAGAGTCCCAAAAAATTTCATGTGAGGTCATGGTTAGATCTTTATGCTACAGGGTGTCGCTGTCATTCCCTCCTTGTCTAGGATCAGCACTGGCGAGATGACATGAGGTTCCATCCTCACGGAAGGTAACACTCAAGTTCCATCAGTTGCTGCTGCCACGATTAACTCAAGAGGAACTGGTCACTTTAACTTGAATAGGTCTTAAAAGATCAAAAAATGGGGAGTGGGGGGAAGCACGGACTTTTTGTACATCTTGTTTGACTCTATGTCGTAAGTGTTCATAAGTGTTTTAAAACAATGTTTTGCACATAGCAGATGTTCAATACATATTTGTTGAGTAGAAGGAAGGATGGATGAATGGATATTGGATTGGATTGGTGGATGGATGGGAGGGCCCAAATGAAGCCTCATCAATTTCCACAACACAGCAGCAACTGTTGATTGATCCATTAACATCAAGATGAAATCTACTCACTATGCTGCACTGGGGTTTTACTCTCGACTCATTCTTCCTGACTGTTCAATGAAAGACATGCATATTAAGTGAAGCACTTCAGTCAGAAAAGCCTATCTTGCTTAGTGTTCTCATCAAATAATATATTTATTTTCGCATCATGATATAATTAAGAAAACTATTTTTGTGTCTAGCGTTTCCATAACTCCTAAACAAGAGTGGATCAATGTACACCCTGTTTCAATTAGGGACCACTCAAGGTTTCTTTCTTTCTCATTAATTACAAATATAAGTCAAATTAGAATGGGAGCTCCTCCCTTCATCAAGGACAATGGAAAGTGTTTTATAATAACCATGGTTGCAATATTTTAAAGTGCAGATAATTAAAATCTCAGCAGGCTACCATCCAAAGCACACACAACTAAAAAGTAAAACCTTCTTACTCTGTATTTCAAAGAACCAGCCACTAAAGTCTTTTCCTCCCCTCCTTTCTCCAGCAGGCATTTACTGAGGACCTGGAATGTGACGTGTGCTCTACAAGCAAAGGTGAGCAGGGTTTTGGTTCTGTTAGGTATGTATGCAGATGAGCAAGGAAGAGACATCTGCAGTAGGATATGGCAGGCCTCACTAAAATAAAGGAATGAATGAGAAAGTTCACTAAGCATGCTCATCGCATTTTGGTAGAGTGCCTACAATCTGAGATGAACATTTACTTCTGCCCGTTCCCAGTCCACCCTGAAGTGTTTCTGCAGCAATCATTTGTCTTCTAGAGCCAACTCCCACTGCCTGTTAAAATCCCTTATTTTTATTCATTTCAAAGGGGGCTCCTTTGTAAGATGACATCACCGTTTATGGTAGATTTTCGTAACAACCATGTAGATCTTAATAAAAGTAATTGGATCACTTATCAAATAAACATTTATTGAGTACTGACAATGTAATGGTCACTGTGCTAGGTGTCCATCTTGGGGTGACAATGACCAGAAGCCCAAACTTTTTGCCAGGAATTCTTAGTATATTGTTATAAAATAACTATTAGACCCAGAAACTTGGACAAGCAAATGTAGCAGAAGGGAGTTTGCAGGAGGTCAGCAAAGATCAGCCGGGGCATTCTGTGCGGAGTGCAATGAGCAGGCATGGAAGCAATGATGGATTTTAAGAAAAGTATCGACAGGGTGCCCCATCCCACAAAAGATTTGCAGTGATTTACAAAAATATGTATAATCCAAAATGATGAAATAGTCAGGACAAAGAAATATGGATAAAAAATAATAAAGGTAGCAATAAATTCACCATTTAGAGATGCATACTGAAACTCGTTTAGTTACTAGGGAAGGCCAAACACAAAACTGAAGAGTAACTAAGTGAAGCCTGCACGACACCTCAATTTGCTCAACAGACAGAGAGAACTAAGCGTAAAGACAACCAAAGGCGATTATAAAATGATTGGCCAGTCTGTGAAAATTAGAAGGGAGAGCTCCAAATTATGTTAAGTGGATAATAATAAATACTTACGGAGTCCGTAATATTGTTGAAAGAGTAAGCATCAGACCAAAGGTTGAAATCATTTGCTAGTGCCCTAATATAGTGATATAAATTGAATAGGCAATCAGAAATTAAGATAGGTACATTGCTGTGGCCTTTTTATGGCTTTTGACAAAGAGATGTGTTTTGGGAGTGTGAGGGACACCCATGAGTGGGGTTGCTCTGCTATTGTGAGACCAGTAAGTAACAGGCACTAAAAAAGTAGACAGTTTTAATTCTAAGGGAGTCTAGCTTGGGCAACAAAACACAAGAGTTGAAAGCAGTTAGGGAAGACACTACTAGATTGAATACTAGGATTAGGAATTCCAGTCGGCCAGACATTCCCTTGGTCTAGTGGGAATCAAATTCTGTCTCATGTATATACATTTCTGGCACATTCTTACAGGGGGCATCATGCTTGGCTACAGCTCACCAAGTGGTATAAGCCTAAAGGAACAACAAGCCTGCCAGGGGTGAGTGAGGCTCCTTAGAACCACTCATGGCTCAAAGGGGGATGGGTCTAAGAACCTAGCTGTCTACGTGCAGCCCAGTGATTTAGGAAACCTCAATTCTCAATCTTTCACAGGTCCCTTGCTCTGGGGGACCTAGTGGTAGCCTCCCCTGCACCAAGTTGGAGAACAGAAATAAACACAGAGCCTCAACCTCCAATAGGATCAAAGTGCCCTGCAAGCCCTAGGATCCCATAGTGAGTCACTGCCCATCGCTCAGTATCTCCGAGGCTACGAATGAAACCTGCTGCTCCCCCAAAAATACTTGCCTCCAAGGATGAGCCCAGGACACCCGCATCATGCCCTAATCACAGCCTCCCTCTTGGGCCTGCTTCGCAAAACAGTGCGCTTGTCACCGTTCCCATGCAACTGCTACAGTTACTCTGCAGTGCCTCCTCCCACTTAATGAAGAGCTCTTCGAAGCACAATTCTAATTAGCATTAATTTCAGTATTTTTATTTAAAATCTGTTCACTTAAAGTTAAGATGACATGTTAATGCTATCTCAGCACAACAACTTGCCCAGAATAAGAAGGGAGCTTCATTTTTGGAAATACTTACTGCTAGATTTCAGACCACATTTAAAAAAATTAAAATACATGGATTGTCTTCATCACAAACTCTTCCTGAATATTTCATGTGTTTTGTGTTTTGTTTGCTGTACGTATCTTCACAGTGTGCATATTATTCAAATATTCCTAACAGATGGTCTCAAGTGCTACATATTATATAGCATTAAATGAATAGCTTGGTAAACAAATGAGTCAAGGATTAAAATATTTTACAGCTTATAATTCATGAAAGATGTTCAATAACAGTACATTAGTGGGAAAAAATCCTTAAATGTAAACATAAAAACATTAAATGCTGCTATTGGATCAGCCAACTGCTCATGACAAATGAATTATTTCTTTAAAAGAAGTGTTTGTTCTGCATGGTCTCCTAGGCTATAACCTAAATTAATCTGAGGTGGACAACTAGTTTCCCAGTGAGCTGTGCCTACTGTTCCCCTTCTCCATCCAACCCTGGCTTCTCCTGCCATTTGCCCTTCATTAATGCTGCCTCCATAATTAGGACAGAAAAAGAAATCCATAAAAACCAAGTTTGTTACTCTTTAGATTATCAGCAGCAAAATTTTTCTGAAAGAGGCTGAAATTACAGATCTACAGGTTCAAATTGAGAATTCTGAATCAGCCATACTTTTAATTATCTGTGCTTTTTACTTCTTTAATATTAGGCTTCTATGATAGGCTAATCTGTTTGGCATTGAAGTTTTCATTGAGGGTTTGCATGACTAAAATGAACAACAAACAGACACAAAGAACCCCAAATCCAACAACTTTTGCCAGCATGCAGATGTCTTTGAACCCACTTCACACTGTAAATGCTCCAGATATTATTCCACTGAGGAATAAAAGCCAAGAAAATCCTCTCCTATTGGATGTTCTCTTTCATACCACTCTTATTTTAAATGACATTATTTAATCTAATGCCTAATGATCTTTTCCTAATCGTTTAGGGTTTCTAATACTTGATGCAAGACTTAACAGGAATTTCAAAGTTCATTCTAGATTTTCCTAGAAATAAAACCTCAACCCAGTTTTATTTGTGAAAAGGAACAGGACGTCGTAAGCTTTTTATCAACACGTTGACAAAACGACTGATACCAAGGCAAAGTTAGAAAGTGCTCGTTAAGTAAAACCTCTCAACCAATGAAGTGGGCTTCATTGTTATCTTAGGGTCCATCACATAATTTTAGGCATACAGTAAAAACTTTATTCTAGCACATTCCATTATGTAGCTGCATTCCCTATTTCCTTTTCTATGCTAATCTCTTTTGCCTCAGTTAAGGCCTCCGCGAGGCTGAGAAAGATGCTCTCCTTAACTAAACCTGGCATAGCCGAATAGGACCAATTGGAAGACAGACCATCTGGCCGTTTTACCTTAAGGCCCGTTGTGTATTTTTTCCCTTCTCAACCCCAATATCCAGTCTTATGGCACAAGCAAAGCATGTGTCAACAATCAATAGCATTTGTTATGTCTGTACTTCATAAGGTAGGCACTGTGCATATCTTATGAACATTCTACCTACAGGAAGTTTCATCATACTTGAAGTTTTCCTTTAAAATATAAAATATTCATTTCATAAAAAAACTTTTTTAAAAAGTTCATAAATAAATCCAAGACTGACAAGGAAAGTTGATTAACATTAAGCTAAAAAAAGAGGATTCTCCGAACTACATTAAGCTAAGGGAAAAAAGGTGTGAGGGTGTCTCTAGCTCAATGGTTCTCAAATTTGAACATGCATTACCATCACCTGGGTGGCTTGTTAAATCGGCTTTCTGGGTCCTACCCCCAGAGTTGCTGATTCGGTGGTCTGGGGTAGGGCCTGAGAATTTGCATTCTAACACGTTCCTAGGAGATGCTGACACTGCTGCTCTGGGGACAACACTGAGAACCAGAGATCTAAACTATCCATCATCTTTCCTGATCTGGCTGGGATCAAGTATGGTAGAATTTTAAATGGCTAATGTACAAAAGTAAACCATGGAATCAATGGCCATTATATCCTAATTGAAATATGTATTTTATGCCCTAAAAATCACAGAAAAATACATTCACTTTCTATTACTGAAAATTCTCATGCAACATATGGGATTTGCCCTTAACACAGCACAGTACGACATGAACTGATCTTTGGGACACTGGTAGTTTTTATACAATTTTTACCAAAAGGGCAAGATCATCATACATAAGATAGTGAAAAGTCACAACCACCACAAGAAGAGTATGTAACAGACCCCAGGATAACATTCTGACACACGTTAAACACCAGAGCAGTGGCCCTCAACTGCACCTGGGTCACCTGCATGGTTTTCCCCCTGAAAAGCACAATCAGGCTCGGGGACAGGCATACCAGAAAAAAAAATTAATTATTTTATTGTCGTAGTAAACATTTAGCATGACATCTACCCTCTCGAAATTTTTAAGTGTATAATCCAGTGTTAACTGCAGGCATGATGTCTGTTGTACGGATCTCCAGCACTGACTCACGCTGCGTAACTGAAATCTGATACCCACTGCACAGCTACTCGCTTCGTCCTCCCCGGCCGCCCACCTCCCCACAGAAGGTCCTGAGCTGTGGTTCTCAGCCTCACATATCTCATACACCCCGCATGCCCCTCAGTCAACCCATTTTTTTTGATTAAGCACAAAATCATCTGTGGGGGAAGGAAACCACCCTGCTCTGAATTGTTCTTACTAGGGCGGCGAGGATGATGACGGCGGACGGTGCATCAGAAATGTTGACTCACTAAGGAAGAGGCTGCATGCTGGTGAATCTCAGGGATTTTTTTCCTTAAAAAAAAAATGAATTAGCTGCCAACATTTGGAAATCACATTTCACGTAAAAATCTGTATTATTTTCAGTTTCTCGACAGATCGGGTTGAGCAATCCTGGCCTTGCGTTCATTTCCAAATGGACACGCTGCGCTGGAGCCCAACAGCTGTTGCTCCCTTTCAGTGGGGAAAATGAGCTCTCTAGCCACTGTCTCTTGCCTCTGTCCCCAGTAATCCCTAGGCTTTTATACCTGACCCGCTCTGTCACCCGCCCTACCTGCCTGGCTCTAAAATGTTTGAGTCTGCAATGCCCGCACTAAGGGTTGTAGCGCAAATGAGAAAGTCTGCTGGGAACCGCACTTAAACGCTGCAGTCTCAGTCTTTTTTGCCGTTCAGCAGCGCGTAACAGGACGTAACATTGTAACAGCAATAACCTTTACTCTGTTCTAATTTATTGAAAAATCATTTGCGAACTTTGATACTAAGACTAGTAACAAACCAGACCCTATCTTACATTTGACCACACACCCCATAATTGAAAATCTTTGACAGAGAAATCGGATGTTGTGCTTCCCAGCATAAATTCTGGGTTTTTTTTGTATGCCTAACAAATGATGAAACCATTGAACACGTAAGAATCAAATTTTAGGGTGTGAGTACAAGAACAAAATCAAGTACTTTTAGTTCATGTCATTATTAGTATGTATAAACATTGTTTATAAGTATTAACTGTATAGCCACAAAAACATAAAAGTATGAAATGGTGGTAGCATGTAAAAATATTTGAGGAAAAATGTAAGAAAAAAGTTGGGCATTCAGGTCACAAGCCGGTTACTTTGAAAAAGTTAACAGAAACATGTCTGAGACAGGCATTAGAACAAGATCTATGTGAAAATGGCCACTTTCATAGAATAATAGCTCTCTACTTCCAAATCATCCCAAATATCTTTGTCTCCACAGACTAAGGAAGAAGAAATGTGTGTGCTGGGAACAGGTACAAAGAGGAGCTACCCCGGGAGAAGTGGCAGGGCAGGTGAAATGAGCCCTCCGAAGGGCAGAGCAGTGAAAGAACAGGAAGGTGTCCTGGCCTGCAGAGAAATCCCCTGTTCCAAACGTGTGTGATTTATGTCTAAGACTACATATGGATCACGTCTCACGATCTAGAATCAAACTGCCTATTACAGCGCCACACACTGTTCCATACACGTGCACGCACACGCACACGGGACCTGTGTTTGCGTCAGAGGGCATTTCGGATGGACAGATGTGTGCTCAGACTGCCGCGCTGAGGTGAGGGGACCGGAAGTGGTGATCGATGAGTGACTTCTGCCACGAGCTGGAGGGTAAGAAGCGGTGAGAAACGCTAGGGGTTTGCCAACCCTCCTCTGCTCTTTCTTGAGTACCACTAAGTGTTCTCATTATGTGTCATAAATTCCCTCTGAAAGCTTACACACTCCTTACCTTACAGGGTGGTTACGAGGAATAAATAAAGTAAGGCACAAATAGAAAGCACTCAGCCTAGGCTTAGCCTACAAATGCCATTTTCTCCCAAATTGTAAGCTCCATCCCTGTGAGGGGATGTCTTATATGGAGAGGGCATTCACACATTTGTTGAAGAATGTTCACTCCATGGTACTTAGAAACTACTCTTCTGAATGACTTTTCAGAACTATTTTCACAGTGAAGTAAGTTGGTATGTCTTCTAGCATACTCTTGCTGCAATAAACCAAATAAGAGGAATCCTAAGTATTTATTAAAAGACGAGGACTTATGTACAAATGCATTATGGTAACACTGTTTTATCTACAATAAGAAGTGTTGACAACTGAGTAAGTTTAACACTTTAATCAACTATAATAAATCAATAATTATATAAAAATTCTGATTCATGCATAAGATTACATAAATTATACAACTGTCACATTATACAATGCTTACATACTTTTGAGTTTGTATATGCAAAAATGTACACAAATTACTTGAGCACTTACTTAAGAAGTGTAACACTCTTCAGTTATAAATAATGGTTATGTCTTTCAAATACCTGCTAAATATATACATTTCTAGATCTGCAGCATTTTTTGTACCTCAAAATACAAACCATCTGGAAGCTCTGAAGATTAATAGGCCCAAATGTATCATTTGTTAAACTGCAATTCCACTGTAAGAGTGGATTTTTTTGACAGAGAAAATAAATGGAATACAACGTCAACTCCAGTTTAATGCTTGAAGAGCTTCTGCACGTCTTATTAAATACATCAGAATACCTTTCATATGCAGATTAGTTAAGGTGCTACCTATTGCATACTAAATACTTCCAATGATTGCGTCTGGATTATTAAAGTTATACATCTGTGAAAATGGGGGCTTTCCCCATGTGCTGACAGACCTTTCCATCTACCGTCCTGGACCACAGCACTGCGATCCAGTTCTTTACTTCAAAGAGACCAAGTGCATGAGCATGCTTTATACTTTACTCACACACACAAATGACACCTACCATCTACAAGACATATGAGTACATGAACATCAAAAAAGTTTCAACCTGGTTTACACATCCAAGGTAGGTTGCTTTTTCTGAAAAGCTACAGAGGAAAATAAAAGCTCTAGTGTTAACAACTACTATAGATATATTAAAGAAAACATTTTGTTTTCTTTCTTTTTTTTAAGATTCTCCTTGTTAAAGAGTAAGCACCCTTTTGGGGGTGGTAGGCAGGGGTCTGGGGGTGGGGAAGTTGGTGAAGGAAGGACGTGAAGAAAGCAAGTCTGTCACTAATGAGCTTAGTTTTACTTAAGTTTCCATTCATGAAACCCTTTTAAATACAAGGCAACATTTTCACAGCTGGAAAATTACAACTAAATCTTGATTTGCTGCCAAAAGCAATAGACGTAGTTATGTATAACCTATGGATAATACTACATTCATGGGAAAATGGGCAAAACTAGGGTCAATGCAGAATACGACAGCAAAAGGCATTACCTTAGACACTTCTCATGAATGGGTTACATGTTACTTTATATACAGTTCTAAGATATGACCCTGGTATTCAATAAACGAAACTGGAAGCATAAGTGGTAGGAAGGTATGTTTAATATTTTAAAAGCTAAATTTTAAAATTGGGAGAACTGGTTGTAAAACAATACTGTTTTTAAAATAATAGCAGAAATAGTTTATGTAATAGAAGTATGTTAGCTTGAGATAAATATCAATTCTGTGATTTAAAAAAATTCTCGTGGTGGAAATGTTTTTAAGCATGCATTCTTTTAAGCATAAAAGCAAATGTAAAATCTGTTTCTAATCTATTGGACCGTGCATTATTTAATGAGCACATATATTTTATTTCCATTTCTAAACTACCAACAAAATATATCATTAGAATACTTAAAGTTACATTCTGGAAAAACAAACTAAGGTGATCCTTTTTGGCCTTTTTCTCTACAATGCTAGAAATTAAAACTACTCTGTCTGCACTTCGGCCTAAACACAGGAAACCCTGATGTGTTTACTTGGGAACTCATTATGACTTTTTGTTTTTAGCTTATTATATTGACTGATTATGAAAATATGTAATATGCTTACTCTTGATCATGAGTGAAAATTCACAAACATTGAAACAGAACATTTTTAGGCAGTGTTAAATGTAGATTGTTTTAAATACAATACTTAGCTCAAATTTAAAGATACAAATATTGATTCTGTTATAATCAAATCACTCATGTATGGGTAAGTCTAATGCTTAATAGTTTTTATATAGGCAAAGAATTGATCCCTTAAAACGAATTTCCTCAATTAAAAGGAATAGCAGTGCTTGAACCATACTTTCTAAAGAGCTCTATTTATGTAAAACATATCCCCAATACAAAACTGACATCTCAGTTCATTCTGTAAAGAGCAAATTTGGCCAAGGTGTATTACAATGTCTTCTGGTATCTGTCATAACACTGAAAACATATGCATTTTGGCATTTTAAAAAGTGTAACAAGAGCCTCAATAATACTATCAGAAAAAACTAATGCTGAACAATTTGTAACATTTAATAAATGTTAATAAAAGTGGCACCATGTAAAAAAATTGTAATTACCAAGACCTCAAATGGGGAAATAAAATTCTACACCAGATTTTGAGGTTTATTATAGAACCTTAATTGTAAGTGGAGGGAAAAAATTGATAAAAGCTATCTTTCCTTCTCCATTTCTTAATTTTATTAAAGTATTTAATTTTTTTATTCGGAAAAAATTTTCACAATTTCAAAATGCATGCTCTCATAGGAAAAGGAAAGCTAAATAAACTCAAAAAATATAAATAACATGGGATTTTACTTTATGAACATAAGCTTGGCCAAGTACTCTTTGATTCAAAATATTAAAATAAGCAAAATTATTATATCTGGGTTTTATTTAACTTCTAATGAAGTCTTAAGAGAGATAAACATTAGAAAAAAATACAATTTAATAAAGGATTGGGGGAATATGAGTCTCCATGTGGAGATAAATTTTTCATTTAAAATTCAGAAAGACACAGATATTCTGTGTTTTACAGTAAATATTTTAGATTTTCAAGGTTGAAAAATAAGCAGAAGATTAACATTTGTATACCACTGCCTTTCAATTTAAATTTCAGAATAATTTTTGTACAAATATATAATCTATGGGAAGGACCAACATTTTTGAGGAGTGGACTTTAAAAAAAGGCATAATTTTGTAGTAAGTCAATTCTCAAAGGCTGGATGGTAGAGTAATATATAATGTCACCCCAGCAAAGATCTGGTCTAAAAACTCACTCTGCCTTTAGTTAAGTCTTATTTTGGTTCAAGACCCAAAAGCAACCATCTGCTCTATTATTGATGTAACTTGAAACAAAGCCTAATTCTTCACATCTAGAATTTGCCTACTGCTTTGGGGTATCAGGCACCAGACAGTCACCTACTTTCCTTTCCCCAAAATTATTTTCAGATATAACTTCACAACATTTTCTTTGCTAGTGACTTAAAGGCATGCAGAATTTCAACAAAACAAATTGTATTAGGTTATCTTCTGCTTATACCTTAAACAAAACTCAAGCGTTAAGATAATTAATTCAAAGAAATTCATGCCGTTGTGAAGTTAATGAAGGTTCCTAAAATTTGTTATTCTTTTAAAAGAGGATTTTAGAGCATTATTTTTGGAAAAAGAGCAAAAATTTGATGCTGAAGTAATACATAGCAGCCCACTTTGAAACCAAGGTTCACATAGTCAAGAGTGATTTGAAGCAGCTTCTCTGTAACAAATCATAGTAATAATAACGATGATGACTTGTCTTGCGTCGATAGAGCACACGTACGTTTTCAAATTAAGAAACTGGTATCCTAACCTTAGAGGCAACCAGTTATTTTAAATGTTCTAAAAACACATGTATATATGAGGTATATGCCTGTATTTTATATACAAGATACATGAACATATATCCATGTACATATATATGTATATAAAATATGAACTGTATTTTCAGTAGTGTTTATAGTGAGCAGTATTTCTGACACTAAATATGACAAATCGACTTCTGAGAAACCAACCACAGTATCAGTTCTGCTTTATGAAAAAATCTATTCCTGAGGAATAACTCATGTACTTCTGAAGATTTTTCTAGGCCTATGGCAGATTAGCGGGCCAGCACCAGCACCTAAGTGAATCCTAAGGAACTGCTTATTCATGGAGAATCTGGCCCATTTTTAATTTAGCTTGCTTCAAAGGTCACTCTTGATAGTCCCTGCTATTTAATAATATTTACAGGTGAAACTATTTTTCACAATGAAGGATAGTATGACATGAAACCTCATAGTGTAGTCTCTTTCAGTACCAAGTTTTTCCTTCTTTCTCTCTCTCTCTTTTTCCAATGCAGTACAACCGGCTTTATTAACTATTAGAGAACTTGCCAGCTTTCCTGGATGGCTCGTATGGCACTCTGAGAATACTGGGTGTTTCTTCCATCACCCTTACGAGGAGGTTGTCGATGTAGTCCTCGAGTTCCCGGATGTGGGTGTCCTTCCTCCTAAGGAGTTCTTTGTGTTTCACTAGCTCCTGCAGTACCTCCTCATAGGTCAGACTACGATATCCCGCAGTGGCATCAAAAGGGTTGCTGTCCTAGAACAGGAGAAAGACTGTTGTGTTAGTAGATATAATATCAGGGACAAACAGTAAGAATTATTTAAAACTTCAACTTTTGGTTTTTCAAAGCCTGATGAAGTTTTTCTCTATCCTTAGCTAGAGTTCACGGCCTGCCCAGCCAATTCTGAGGCAAGGACTAGAGCAGATGCACCAAAGCCTTGATTATAACTCTAAATTCTATAACCCTTTTTTATCTTGTGGACATTTTCCTAATATCAGAGACTGACCATATAATTTAAGACTAAATTAAGAGATGAAATGTTCCTTAACGAATATAACTAAAACAGATTAAAACTAAAGATCTCTAAGAATTAACCTGAAGCAACTATAGGAAGCTCCTGGAAACTGCACATTTGGACATGTGTCCTCATGGAATTGCTTCCACTGAACGGTGGCTTAATGTTATACCTGTGGCTTTTTATTGAAGATGACTACGAGCAGCAATAATATTAATATCAAATCTGTTTCTCTGACTTGCTATGAAATGTTGAAGGCACTTAGAATTAAATTAATGAGCAGCCTTACAAGCCCCATGGGAGTAACTTCTGTTTTCATTTTTTTGTTTTTTTCCCCACTCATTCACCCACTCTCGTAACTTTTGTTTTAAAATAGAAGCAAGCAGAGCTTTTTCTTTCCCGAGTAAGGGTCTATTTCCTCCTCCTAGTAATAACGACTAATTTATTTTATTTCCCTTTTTTTTAAATTTTATTTCAGGAAAATATGATAGTACAAACATTTCGGTTTTATTTCCATTTTTGCCCTGGTTATCTCATCAGGAAATTCAAAAGTTCAACTAGAACCATGTTAACACTTATGGTTAGTATATTTACATCCTCTCCCATTTCACTTATTTATGTTGTTAACTTTATTCTAATAAATAATTTTAAAATTCTAATTTTAGGCATAAGCGGACATATAACCAAAAAAGAAAACAAAAGACATTGATTTAATTCATTTTTATTACACAGCATTCTAATATTAATGTGACATCAAAATCTAAAGAAAAATATTTCTCAGGAATTTAATCAAAAAGGCACTGTTAACCTTGTCTTTTATTTATAGTATGTAGCATTTAGATTTTTCATTCTGCAAAATAAAGTCTCCAAATACAGCTTAGCAATTTGTCTATTTTTTAAAACATAGTTCTATCACTATGTCCAACAACTTAAAATGATTTTCATCACTTTCTTTCAAAATATTTCCATTTGGCTTTAGGAAAATCAACTAAAATACTGAGGAAGTTGGTTTTCTTGCTCTTAAGGACAAATAATATCTAATCTATTCAGTGAAGGATAGGAAATGAGGACTGGTGAATTTCAAATGGCCTTGTTTTCTTCTTTCCCCATAGGAATTTAATTTCTTTCCCCATTTTTAGGATCTACTTTAACTGTGTTATATGTCTAAGAGTTTTCATCAGTAAAGCCAAAGTTTAACTTATGCCCCAGCCCAAGCCATGACTTTGCCAGCACTGGAGAAACAGAAGGTAGAGTACAGATAGCAATTTGATGTTTGGGTCACTGAAGCATGACCCCTTCTCCAGGATAAACAAAAAAAAAAATTCAAGATTGAAAAACTCCATTTCCGTAGACTCTCTCAGGCTTTGTGGATAAGATACAGCTTGCACTGGGACTTCAAAGACTATGCAGAGGCAGAAATGCATAATGGGCATTTCAAGCAGTGGGCTCTGCTTGTTCAAAAGAGGAAACAAGGTTCAAGGTATAGTGGCCAATAACAGGTAATAGGTGGAGCATGGAAAATGCGGTACAGGATAGGGAGCAGAGGGGCTGAAATGGTAAGTTTGAAAACAGACCACCAAGGATGCTAAATGTTATTAAGAATTTTCAGACTTTTGCTATGACAAATAGGAAGCCACTGAAAGGCCTAGAGGAATGATATAATTAAAGCTATAGTCCATAAAAATTAAAATGGCAACAATGGGTAAGATATTTGGAGGGGCTGAGATTAGTCACAGGGCTATTGAAATATTAAAAACAAGAGTTAACAAAAATGAGCAGAGAGGATATTAAAGGGAAGTGAGTTTAAATTTTATAAGATATATTTAAAACAACTTATTTTATTTTAGCATTAGAAGCTGGGAACAGATATAACTTTATGAGTTATATCACCTTTGTCTCTAAAACCATTTCTAATATTGTTCTAAAACCATTAAAAGGACAATTCTAGAGATAAGTGCTGGTTTACTTTTTATTCTCTTCTCTCTCAGATCAATTAATCTTTTACAAGAGTAAGTCTACAAACACATCGGTACTCACATAGTGACTAGTTTATTTAATTGGTAATGAGGAGTTTAGAGATATACAACATATTAATTTCTTAACTACATTCCTATAAAACATTTATTATATAAAGCAGTTTTCTACAGTAAAGATAAGGCATAGTACAGAGATAAGTATATTTTTGAAATTTGTTAAAAAATAAGCTAAAGTTCTTACTTTAACCCAAATAGTTCTGCATAAATTTGAGACAGAAACCAAGGTCTCACTTTGCTTATCTGATAAATAAGAGGTTCCCCATCGTCCCTTTCAGCCTTAAAACTGTCTGGTCTACAAATTATTTTTCTGAACTGCATTTTTTTATAAGTAATAAAGTCCAACTAATGTGATTTCATTGTTCTAATAAAACATTTACTGAAAAATGGGAGTTTTTGTGAGAATTGCAGGGATTAACGAAATTAAACTAAATGGGATTCATTACTGATTAGTTGACTGCTTTATGTTTTCTTAATTTAACATAATAGCATCTGTTTGAATCTAATCTCAAAGAAATTATACATATGAGCTGATTTCCCCAAACTGATGATACACAGTTAAAAAATTATTTGCACACTTACATTTTAACACTATGCTAGTTAACTACCAGTTAATGTAGTTAAAAACATTTTTTTAACATTTCTCTAAAGATTCTGAGAATAAGATACATCAAAAAACTAAATTAAGGCCATGATATAAATTAATCTACCAATTTAATCTCTCAAAAATTATCAATTATCATCTCAGACTATTGTTCAATTCTTTATAGTCATAATCTAGAATATACAGATACATTATTATTTCCCTCACAATTACCTCGCACTAATGTGTACATAGATCTCTTGGAAATATATTACTAGCCTTTTCAATAAATTTTCCATTTGCCCTTTTAAGGGAAAATTTTACCCCAAATTTCTGCATCAAGTTTCTGAGCAAGAAAACATCTTAGAAACACATGTACTATAAACCATATTCTGGAAAAGAATATAAAATAATTAAAAACAGTTTCATGCTTAGTTCCAGATTTTATGCCATATTTGAAAACCATTAAACTTTCTAATTTTAGGCATAAGATTATTAAATTGACTGATAAACTCAATTAATATATACCTATCCTTCTGTTTGTTGATATAAACTCCAAATAAAATAATAAAGATTAATATAAATAACTGAAAATTAAAATATTTTTTGGTTACAAAAATTATTTTGCTTAAAGAAGAAAATTCTCAGGCAAATATAAAAATTATTTTTTAAAAGACATTTTTATTACTATTCTTGGATAAAAAACGTAAAATTTAGAAGTCTCCAAATTGGTCAGGACCAAATACAACCTACAGTGAGACTCCTAAGTACTCAGTATTTTTTTCTACAGCACTCCTTATAGACAGCACATATGTTTTTAAGATGTCTTCTTATTTTGAAATTTAATGTAAATTTTTCTTCTTTCTTCCCCTTTCACAGCCAATCTTTTTTTCATTCCTACCCTAACTCTGTTTAAAAATGTCCATATGCAGATGTAAGAAAATACAGACTGGGTGAGAGAATAGAATTATGACATGAAGTTTTTCTAATCTAGATTTTTAAATAATACGGTTGTGCATAGGACTTTGAGAATTACTAGTGATCCATTTTTACTTTACACAGAGTCTAGCCTTTTAAACTAGGAAATGTACATTTTTTACAATATTTAAATTTAAACAAAAGCAAATGTTCAGGACTCAAAATAACTGGAAATTTAAAGAAAGGTTGTCCTGGTAACCAAATATTGGTGGGGTACTAACTGACATCCAAGGCAACTAGAGGGGAGAGAGAGAGAGAGATGAAGGCTTGGCATTCTCTGATCATCTCATTATTGTTCTAATGAGGAACTTTGCTCTGGGAATATCATCTCAGCTACTTTCACATCTTTTGTCCTACTCCCTTCATCTCCCTTTCAGTTCTTAATTAGGCCTTAAAGAGCTCACACTGCCCTTTCAACTGGCTACTGCTCCTGTTTAAACACTGCGCTTTCACAGACAGGTGTTGGCACTAGCATATAAGATATACAAACTTAATTACAAAATACTATGTCTAGAAGGGGAAAAAATAACTTGGGGGATGGCTATTATTGGAGAACTTAATGTAAATTACTTCAAACATCTTATAATCTCAACATAAAAATTGTTCAAATACTTTTCTTCCACGATGATCAGTGTAAGGATGAGCTTTCTCCTCTTAATTGTATCTTGCAGTAAATTAACAACACCTAGTAATCCTTTAACTGTCATTTAGAATAGTTAGTATTCCAGAGAAAAATAATCACACATCAAGGATTCTTTTATCACCTTTAAATCCTTTAACTAAAACAATTTTCACATTTTATTTCTTTAAAGAATTCTAAGGATGCTTTTACGGCAATAAATTACAAGATTTGGAAAAGTACATTTACAAGCACATCGAAATTGTAATTAAGGTTACTTAATAAACAATAGCTACACATTAAATCGATTTTTTGATGTCGCATTTTGTTTGAGATTAAATAACTGCCTGACAGAATTCATTTTACTATCTGATCAAAGGCTGACTTCATATTTTCTGACATTTCTTGCCAGACTGCCGTTATTATAAAGACTTGAGAATTTATGAAACATCAAAACTTACAAATCATTTACATAAAACAGCAAAAACACTGTACAGAGTCCTGCGCTTCTCTAACATTTTCTATAATTTTAAAGACATACAATTGCATTTAGAATGGTTTATAAAATAAATCCTAAACCCACGTTGCTTTCTTCTAGGCATATCACATCCTAGAAAATCGTGATATGTGATCACTTAAAAATTTTCTTATTATACATCTGGATCACACACATTAAGGACAGATGGTTGAAACAGCAACCGCCAGCCTTTTGGAATAAAGGCTCCATTTCTGTTATTCAGTGAGAATTTAGTTTTCTACCAAGAACATTTGCCCATATTTTTGTAAAGTAACTTATTCTCTATGTTTAATATATTTAAAATTGATTACAGATTCAATGGAACTCTGAACAGAGATTCAACACTGGACTTCAAATAACAATACAATGAAGTTAAGATTATCTGAATAATCTTTGCAAAATGCATGAGTTGATTTAGCAAGTTGCTACCAATCCTGTTAACGTATTTGGTTTTGTTCTGCCAAAGAATATAAGTGTCCTAAAGTATTTGTTCTTTCAAATACTTTCCTGGTTATCTAGAACTCTTGCCAGGACACTTTTCCTATTGTTGGATATTAACAAGCGGCTTTATTCTTTCTTCAATCCTTGTCCCAACAACAACAAAAGTCTTTCCAAATGCTCTTATTTCATAACTATTATGCTGAACTTGACACATACAGCTTTCATATTAATTTCAAAACAGTCTGTAAACAAATACCTACAATCTAAATTGGCTTCAATTATAACTATAATGTTTACTTGCAGATCATACACAGAAGTCACACCCTATTATATATTAAAGACAAAGTCTGAATTTCACTTTCTTTCTTTCTCTCAAAATTACCATGCTAACCTACAATACGTAGGTGACTGAGATATTCAAGATGATGAAGGCATTTTTACAAACTGGCTTGTTCTTTGGTAATTCTCTAACCCCCTGAGTAACTTACCGGGATTTTCCTGAGGTCTTCATTGCATGTCGGATTCATATGAAAACTAAGCAATAAAACACAAACATAAATGTTAACAGTGTGTCATAGTCTATGTGGTAGGAAACACAAAAATAAAACCTTTTTAACCAAGATTGCAATAAAAAATATATCTAAAGTCCTAAATTACGGGGATGAATGAAATTTAATCCAAGCTGTAGGAAAAATAAAAAAAAAAAAAACAATATTTACTCAGCATTCACAAATCATCTACAATTTTAAACTCTGAAGGAAATCTTTCAGTTATCAAAACTGAAGAGCTAAATATGTAATTCCTAAACATCTTTAAACATAGCGATTTTAGCAAGATATTTTATAAAACTAATTTTTATAACATATTTCTCATTTTAGGTACACACAGTCACCTTAGGCCCCTGACATAACACTAGGGAGAATTAAGTACATTTAGATTAGAAAGACTGTAGAATAAAGGAATTAAAGCAATCTTTGTTTAAAATGCTACAGGTATTAGAAAAATTAACTGTCAAATACTACCCTCTCAATGAGAATTCAGAGCTGTAGGAACCATTTCTGTCATTAATGTGGTTTATAAGTAGCTAGTCTTCAAAATTTAAATACCAAAACGGACCAAAACAAAACAGATTTCTTCCATGCAGGGAAGAAGAAAACATGACAGCTGAATGCTATAACCATTTTCTTCTTTGAAACATGTCCATTAGAAAGGGGACAGCAACCAAAAAGAAGCTAAACTTCAAAGCCATCTGATGAGTAAATATTTCATCGGCACTATTCAAGTTTAATTTTTACTCAGCACTTAAGACTATTAGCCTTTAGAACTTTTTGCAAAGCATTACTGTCCCAGGAACCTTTTTATTTCACACACAAAACAACAAATGTAAAATATACATTTTTTCGTTATTTCCACATGATCAGCAAAGTAAGTGGGATCCTTTGAAGATTTAAGAAATTCACTTTTAAAACTTTTGATTGTGTGACAAAAAGTCTGGACGCTAGGTATAATGTTTGTGAAATATCTATAATGATATGTACAAATCCTAAGCTGTAAAATCTGCAAGGCATACACACATGTATAAGAGCATTTCCTCAAGAGAATTTTCCATGTAGCCAAGGTTTCTTTACTGATGACTAAAATTTGAAGTTACTAGCTTTCTGAACTGGTTGCTGACCTTTTTAAGCTAGAATTCCTGTGGGTAAATTTAGTATTTTAGTAGAGTTGGTTGACATAGCAGAGAAGATAAACACGTTTTAAATACCTACATGCACCATTTACAGGCTTATGTGGCCAGCACATTTTCTCACTCCCTGTATCTCGCCGTCTTTATGGTGTTCTGCATGGTCCTGGACTAGAATCACCATACCAGCAAAGCCTCAAGAGCCCAACAAAAGAATGGCTCAAAAGAAAATGACAAAAACAAAATCCAAAAAGCCATTCTCATATAGTACATCTCGGCCTGAAGTGCCATGGTAGCAGCTGCTAACACGTGGTTTGCATCCTCTCTGATTTTCAATCCAAGGTAGCCGGCACAGTCCAGTGGGACTAATCTCTTTTGCCCCATTATCTCACAGCATGTTTTCTAACAGGCCAAGCAACACATTCTGCTACATCTCTTTCCATGTGACTATGATATTCTCAAAAACAAAATGATTTACACTCAGGTCTGACAGTATACCAAGATGCTTAGAGCAGAGAAGTAGTTGAGGGCCCTGGAGCCAGTTGGTATAAATTCAAATCTCGATTCTGCCCTGTACTTGCTGTGTGACCTTGAACAAGTTACTTAACTTTGATTGTGTCTCAGTTCCTTCATCTGTAAAATGGGATGGCAACAGTATCTAGCATGAGACTACTGCGAAGATTCAATGAGTTAATAACATGCAAAATGCACCGTGACTAGCATATAGAACAGGTTTAATACATCATTTTATTTCATAAACATTTACATGGCACTTAATCTGTGCCACTGTCCTAAGCACTTTACCAAAATTAACTCATTTAAGCTTCATGATCCTCAAGGGAGTCATATGGTCCCGTATCTTCATATCATCTACATTTGCATTTTTAAAATAAGGGAACAAGTCACAGAGAGGTCAGGTAACTTTCATGTGGTCATTTAGTTGGTAACTGGTAGTACTGTCTGGCTCTAGAATCTGTCCTCCTAACTGTGCCACCTGGCTCTAGCCCCATTCTCTGTATATAGATCTGTTTAGTGAGCACCAGCTGTACTGCGGAAGCCTGAACACATAGGCCACGTAGATTGATCAGAGAGTAAACATCACCTCATTTGGAGAAGGCACACGACAGAGCTATAGTTGTGGGAAGCAGGGGGAGAGCACTCGATAATGAAATTTTTAGACCAGAGAGAGAAAAGAAATGTTCTATCACAGCAATTAGTCAAGGAATGCCTAATTCATGGAAAACGCAGGATTTAAAATTACATGAAGGATAGCTTTGGCAGGCTAGACAAGGAGAGCTCTGCAGACATATGGCATGGCCTGGGGCTGCTAGACAGCAGGACAGGGAAGAGACTGGTGTACCAGGCAGCTGGGTAGGAAGAGTCCTTGAAGGGTTCTGATGCAAAAGATGAGAACCTTAGGCCCAATCTATGCAGCAGGAGGCAATGTTAACATTTTGACAATGTTAATCTTCTCTCATAAATATTATTTAAACATTTCATGTTTGGTAGCATAATCGATCCCATTACATCCTTGAGAATGAACAATATTATGACTGTATAAATTTCAGTATCTCTCAGAAAGAAATCATTGTACTAAGAAATACAAATACTGTTATTATATTGATCGTATTAAGGGCTTTTAAGGAACAGCCATTTAGGACAAAGATTTTATCAAAATCACAAAATTGGATATGTAGTATCCAATCACTTTACCTTATAAAACTAAAATGAAACTCCTGACCACCCAAAAAATGTCTGACAATTCTTACGGATGCCTCAGTTTAACCGGCTGCAAGTGTAAGGGGAAGGGTGTGCAGTGCAGTGAACCCCAGCTACTTCCCGTTCCACCTGAGTATAACTGAGCCATCTGAGCCACTCTCTCTAGCTCCCCACGGTGCAGATCAGAGTGAGAGGGCTCTTGTATTGGGGACTGTCTGAAATCTAAAGGCAGAACCCCTCCCATGTGGTCTGCTTTATATTCACACACTAAGTGTCAAACTCACTACGAACTCAGTCATTCATGGCTGCCTTTTTTGATCTGTCCATACAGGGAAAAAAGAGTTAACTGAACTGGATTGAATTAGCCTGGTGAAAAATAAAATGTCTCTATTTATCAAAGTGTGGCACCAATCTGTGATATCTTTCTCTTTGGATTGCCATCCTATGCTAGACAAGATATCGAATAATACAGCCTGACTGCTCAACTGAGCTGTTGACAGGTTAAGGAAAATGGTGTTTTTAATTAGGTATAAAATAAACTTAAGATATGCTCACACTGAAAAAGAGGTCTGCATAAAATAGAACTCCAGAATTTAAATAATTTAGTTTTAAAAATCAGAACTGAAGGAGTTTGGAGGTGACAGAGGATTTTAAAGTAACTTTTAAACTGATAAGAGTATTTTACGTTAGTATTTAAAAAATATTTTAAATGAAAAAAATGTTTAACACCTTAATGTTCACCTGAAGTTTTCAGGCAAAAGCTTGAATATTTTTATTCTGTGATATTTTCAAACTTCAAAGAATTTTTCCAAGTACACTCTAATTCTTAAATTTGAAATTAGTAGTTGTCAGATATTATATTTCAAGGAATCATTAGTATCTCTTTTATAATATCACTTATTAATTTACCTTCCAGTTAAAATAAATAATGAGTAAAAAAATAAGGAGTAAACCGGTGAGAAATTCAAATTGTCCTTCAATTTGTGCTATGGACTAGTCTTCCAATACATAGGCCAGAAAAAACAAACTAATCTTTATAAGTAATAAAACTGATCATTGAAGTAATCACTATGGCATTTGGCAGTGATCAAAGTGTTTTTCTTTTTCCTTGTTTCTCTTTTTTAAACATACATACATTCATTTGGAACAAGAATACCTAAGAAGGGAAAAAAACTATCCAGAGTGGAAACATGTATAGTACTTGTATCAACAAAATAACCCACAAGAGAATAAAGATTAAAACCTGTGAAAAGTGTTACTATAAGACAATGCAAACTGTGTAAACTCCTAGCTCTAGGATTTTAAATCTTCCTGTAAGAAGTCACATATAACAACATTCAAAGCTCTTTGGAAGGCATTTAAAAGCAAGTATTATTAAAATATTACTACACCTTCCAGAATATCTCCTTCCAAACCCCATTACTGCTGAAATTATAAAGCAAAGTTCATTCTGGTCATTTTGCATTTAATAAGTGAATTCAAGTTATGTACAAAACCCAGGAGGTGTGCCACTGGCTGGGAGGAGTATGGAGAAGGGAAAGGAGAGGGTGGGGGCAGGAGACACATAACTTTCTTGAATACCAGTCGGTTACTTATTGTGTGTGGAAAATAAGCATGACTTCAAACTATCATAAAAGAATTTCTGACATTAATTATTTTCCAAGGAGAGTATCCTATTGATTTTGTTTAACCGAGACAGTGGGCTCTAAAGACCTGGGGCTTCACTTCTGTGACAAAGGCAGTTGGGAGAGGGGACATACTGAGAAAAACATAATGTAACATAAAACCTTTAATGAGTCTGAAAAGAGAAATTCCCCATTTGTAGTTCGTCTATACTTCATCAATAATGAAGTACAGAATGACAACGACGCCAGTCCTAACAGCAGCTGGTATTAAATGCACTTTAACCGTGGTACCAGGCACCTTTGTGAGTACCTTACATGTTAACTCACTTAATCCTGTAACAATCCTATGAAGTGAGTGCTATTTTTATTTTCCTCTATAGGCGAGGGAACAGGCACAGAGACGTGAAGAAGCTTATCCAAGTAATACAATTATTAAGGGGCAGAGTCAGGATGTAAAAGGAAGCAGCCAAACTCCAGAGTTCGAGCTCCTAGGCATAGATTTGAATTCTTCCACTGAGGTGCTCTGAACTGCTCAGTTCTACTGTGAACTCAGGGTTGGTTGGTTTGAATGAGTCTGCAATTTCCTGAGGATTCTTCCAACCAGAAATGATTAAGAAAAGTCTTAGGCAGTCTGGCCCCATCCCACCACCACCTCAGTCCCTTCCTGCTGGGCTGTTTTAGAAGCAACATCTCCGCACATAGCCACAGCTAGAGCTGTTCCTTTGCCCTTAAGCATGGCAGCACCTTCTAGACATTGCTGGTCCCTGGTGCTTTACTATCCTTTCTTAATGTCATCCTTAACTCTGACTACACCTCTTCACTAAACTGTCTTCAATGATCCATTTTGAACACGTCATTTGTTTCCTGCTAGGACACTTAACTGACACAAGAATATAAAATAAATGTCATAAACTATTCACTTAATAATTTAAAATGACTAAGGACAAAGGTTTGTTCTATTTCTCTATTAGAAAGAAAGAATAAACAAAGAAAAACAATATATCACAATTATTTGCATGAATTGTCTACACTTTTCTTTTCCCTTTAATCTCTGGCTTATGCTCCCTAACTATTTAATGTTACTTTTTTTCTTCTAAATTATACAGTCTCTTACTTTGTAAATAATAATTCACTGCTAGCCACAAAAACACTCATGGCCCTCATTTAACAACACTTGATATTCACAGAGCTAGAGTACTTTGTGTTCAAAATTATTTTCAATTTAGGATTGTATTTTTAAACATTCATTGCTCTTGCAGTATTTGAAATGGTATAATTACTTAAAGTGACTTGGATGTGAATAATACCACCTCATATTTACACGATGCCTTACGATTTATAACACATTTTCACAAACAGACTTTCTCTGAACATGTTTCCAAAGGAATAATAATCAATAAGGTGGGATATAGTTACTCACTGTAAAAATCTCATACAATCAAAATCCCACCTGAGAAACTGCCCCTCTGATTCTTCCACCCCCTCGCTCCCTTGAGACCTGCTTGTGGATTCCCACTATCACCCCAATTGTCTCCTAATCCCCTGTATTTACTCACCTTTCTCACCAGAGCACACCGACAGCCCATTAACTCTTGGAAATTCTATCATTTTTTATTTTGCCCATCTTTAAACCCTCCCAAGTAAGCCTCACTGACTTGGCCACTTTTACTACTCACTCACCTTCGATAATCTGAAACATGTCCCCCACCTCCCCACCACCCACACTCACTGCCTCTCTGATAAAAGTCACCAGCAAACTATTTTTACTAAGGCGATCACCTCACTCTCCCTGACCCTCAGCTCCATTTGATACCAAATGACTGTTCCTTCGTTTTGGGACTCACTCTTCCATGACATCTGATAGCCTAAATTTTCTCCTACATTTCCAATTACTCCTTTTCATCGTCATCTTCCTCTTTTCACCCTTAGGTGGGAAACACAGGATATGTCTTAAGGTTATTTTCAGTCCTTTCTCTACTCTACCTGGGTGATTTCATATTCTCCGACTACCAACTACTATCACTACATGGATGGGTAACTACTCAGCCTTTTCTCTTCCACCACAATCTCTTTATCCTTTATAATACCCTGTTTACAAATGTCTGGTAAGAGTCTCAGATTGAATATCCCACCTGTACCTGAAACTTAACATGTCCCAAACCAATCATCATCTTGCCTCTTACAACAGTTCTGTTTGGTTTTCCTCCCTCTGGTAAAGTCAGTCTGCTGGGCACCCAAGGTGAAGCCTCAGAGACACCCTTCACTCTAGGCTTCGGCTTACATGCCTCCTAAATAAGCTGCCGGACTCTCCCCATTCCTCCTCCAGCCACGGATCTCTCCTTGTTTCCTCAATGCTCATTTTCACTGCTACCTTTCTATCATCAGACCAAGTTGTCCTCTGCCTGGACCACTGCAACAGCCTCCACACATGCTGCATGTGGCTTCTTCAAGCTCAAGTCTAGCCTCATTATTCATCTGTCAAAGAACATTTGGATTCCAACTTCCTCCTGAAGAACGACAAAATTTCTTAGCCTGGCTTTCAAAGCCCATTGGATTTTACCCAATTTATCTTGCTAGACTTATGCCCACCACCTAGTACCCAGGTACAATCTACTTAGCTGCACTAAATTTCATAATTTAAGAAACAGAAATGCTACCATCTATTTCACAGAATTAGGATGAAAATAGGGTTAAAAGAAATAATTATGAAAGTGTTTTGTTTGATAAAGTGCTATTCAAATATAAGGGATAACAGTTTGTCTTCTGTGTACCCATCTTAACCCCCAGGTTCCCCATCTAGTTCTACTGTAAGCCACTGGAAGGAAGGAATCACATCTCGTTCATCTTTTTAGTCCTAGCATATGACACAGTGCCAGCACAGCGGATGCTTCACAATGTATGCTGAATAACCAGTGCTTAATAAAAATTTGTAAAAATTGGGCTAATAGTTGACTGAGTCAATTAACGGTAGGGCAAAACAAGTTCTACCAACAAGATATCAAGTCCCCAAAGAGCAGAGGAAATGAAATCGTTTTCCTGAATAACAAAGAATACTTATATCTAAATCTGATAGTATATTAGTATTTTTCAGTTCTTTTTAAGATAGGAAGAATTATTCCAATATGTACAACAGTCAGTAAGCACTGAGGTAAGTTTTCCAATTGGTGGACTTCCAACAAAATCAATTCAATTAGCCAGTTTACCCAGTATACCAACCACGTCTACAAAGATGAGTATTTAACCACAATACAAATTAACTGGAGATTTCTCCGGTAAATCCTGAAAACAGTTATTTATTCCACAGAGGTTACATGTTAAAGGAGTTTTTAAAAATGTTCTTTAATAATCCTCTTTCCAAAGCTCTAAATAAATGAAGTACCCGAAGAGGGATTCCACTAGTAAACACAATCTTTAGCACATTTCAATTATGCTTATTACATATGTGAATAAAGCTTAAGAGGCAAAGTGAAACTCAGTTAATTTTTTTCTTTCTTTTTAGAAAAAAGCAAGGAACTCTGTACCAAATCAAATTAATGATATGACAGATTAAAATACTACATGTTGTCTCCTGAGACTGGGCATGTACAATAAACACCTGGATGACAAAACAGAACCTAATACATAAATGTCTATGGGGATTAACAGTAATATACTTATTAATAGTCTCACAGGGTACCTTTTATGAGATCTCAGAGGCAAGACAATTAAAAACTGTGGTCAGTGACACCAAAGATCACAGACAGCAAATTTAGACCTAGCTGCTTTTCTATAATGAATAATGTTGTTGGCAAAAGTCCTAAACTTGAAGATCTAAAGACATCTATGAAATTAAGGCATGGTTCACCAAGAATACAATATTCAATCAAGTTTAACTTACTATTTTCTCTTGGTGAAGAACAGAAATAATTAATTCAAAGATAGTCAAACAATTCACAAATTTTCAAATATTAAGTCCTATTGATTTCAAAAGTTCGCCATTGCATTAAAATTAAGCTTCATAAACAAATTTTTTCTCTTTAGTACTCCCAATACATGAGAAGCAGAAATCCAGCAACAAGCATAAAATTTCTTTGACATCTTAAGTTGAATTTAAACATTTGGGTGAATTTTTGCATTTTACTCTATAATATACTCATGTATCTTCTTATATAAAAAGAATCTTTTCTCCCTAAATCTCTGGGAAAACTGTCACTCTGCGAAGTTGTGCTGTTTAGCCTGTTGCTCTGAGGAGACCCCGGCCCACTGTCTGCCACGTATCCACTACTTGTCATCTTCTTTCTCTGTTCTTGTGATCAAGGCCTGTTTATTTTAGAAGCAAAACAGCAAAACTGGGAAGGAGTGATGCAAGCAAAGCACCAATCCGCTTGGCAGGGCCAGACTCAGCACAGGCTCTGTGTGATCAAGACCAACCCAGAAGCCTTCATCAGCCTTTGCCTGTGACAAGAGGGAGAGAGGACAATCTGGGCAGAGGTGGCTCTACCATGAGGGTGAGGGTGAGGCACCTCTAGCTCCCTGTAGACCAGGTGAAAAAGGCCAGAGCAGCCACAACACCTCTAGCCAACAGCACCTCAAGCCGGCTCTGTCTGTGCCTGAGACAAGGCCATGTTCTGAAGGGGAAGCCATGGTGCCCTCTGGGTCACTAGGAAGACCTTCTAGAACAACCTGCAATGAGGCCCCTCCCTGGCCAGCAAGCACCCCCTCCCCCAGCCCCAGCCATCTCTGCAAAGCCTTCAAGGAGGGGCATCCAAGGCAGCCAGACTTCCCAGGACCCCTCCATTGGGCGACACAAGCCACAGGCTCCTATGCGTCCCTCTTTGTGGAAACAGCTGCTAGGGTGACTGGGGGATTTCCAACACTCTACACCCCAAGCTGAGCTCTTAATCATTCTTGGTGATCAAGAGTTTGTTTACGCAGGGCTATAAAATTACGGAATTTTCACTGGAAAAGAATATATTGCTCTGTATAAAAATATACTCTCCTGGTCCCCTCAACTGATGAATATAATGATTTTATTAGAAATTGTCCTATATATCTCTCAGTCAGCTTTTTCTGAATGTTTCTTCATGAAGGAAGAAAACTATTCAAAGTACAGTTAAAACAAAGGTAACCACTGATTTAAAGAGAGTACCTCTAACACACTTTAGTATCTGCAAATTTCCTATGCCATAATAATTTTCTTGTTGTCCTGCTTCTATAAATTATATAATTAAAATTACTTTTCGCTACACAAAGTTTTTGTTCTGAATCTAAAATCACACTTAGGGATGGAGTCTCACTAGCATCTTTCTTTGAGTTCATGAGTATCTCTTCCTATTTGGGTCCACATCATGTCATGTAGCATGTAGCAATGTCACTGTTCTTGGGGTTTTCCTAAATACTATTTTCAGCACATCACGCATATGTTAAAAACTCTTCATATTTTATATAGAACTAAGTACAAATTCTTGATTCTGATTTGCTAAATTCCTGCTAGTAAGGTCCCATCTCGACTACCACCTCCAACCTTTAACAATTTTAGGCAGGCTGGATCCTTGAGAACCACTTAAAACATTCATTTTTACCTTTTCACCTTTTCTCATTTTAACCTCCCTTTATAAAAGCCCTTTCTTCTCTCTTTTCACAGATCCATCCTTTGAGACTCTTAATTCTACTTTTTCCATAATGCCTAGACTGCCTAATCTTACCCATCTCATCTCCTATAATTTTTATATCCATTAGCACTTATTAACTGTACTGCCCATTAAGATAATTAATTACATATTTTGTGTCTACCTGCTTATAGTCTTACAGACTTTGCCTTATGCCTCCTGTGTATCAGAGTATCAATAAAATTCTTCTTTGAGAAAGGAGGGCAAGAATATATTACCAAGGAAGGGCAAAATTTTCCATCCCTTATTACCAAATTCAAAACTAAACAGCTTTATTTTAGAATGTCACCCCTACACTGTATGATAGTTTAAAGATGGCAGGCACAAGATGACATTATAAGATCTCCTCTAGCTCTGTAAGTGCAAGAGATATTATTCCATAAAATAACTTGATGACAATCCAAGAATACTTAACATTCAAATTTAACATTCAAAAACATTCTATTTTTTTTCTGTTAAGTGAAGAATATTTACTTTTTAAAACCAGAATGACAGAACATTAAAAATACAATTATTTCAGGCATGTTAAAGAACCTTGTGTCCGGAAACTACTTGAGTAGAATCTTATACTCATTGTGAAAAACAAAGAGGAACGAGGGTGACAGGCACGTTCAATGACAAAGAAAGAAAAGAGCCAACTTCCAAATCTTGGTTAGAAGAGATCCACTGGTACCTGTGTGAATTTCCTAAGGCAGGTACCCTTTTCCCAAAGGGGACTAAGAAATGTTCTGAGGAATTTTCAATAAGCAGTATTTACCCTTTTTACTGTCATACTCTGAACTGCCGTCTTAAACAATTTAATCTGCGCTCAGCCTCTGAGTTTAGGAAATAGTCATCATGCTTTAACAGAAAGCCAAAGCTCAGAGATCTATGCTGCAGGGTCATTATTAGTGCTATGCAAGAATTTCTAAACCCAAGACTGTATATCAATATTTACTATAATACCTTTGCCTTGTAAAGCAATAAATTTTCTACTTCATGCAAGGAATACTTTTACTTAATTTCAATGTGGTTTAGTTTACTTCATCAAAGATTATTATTGAATATACATCTTGAAAGACACTAGAAAAACTATCAAGTTTATTGTTTCCTGCCACATGTATGTCTTTTATCAGTCAGTAAAATACATCAGCTCCTAAATTCTACTTTTACTGAAGATGTTTAAGTTGAGAATATATTATTACTTCGAAAAACTTCCAGCTGACTTATTTAAACCAATTGTTAAGTATTCTGTAGCTGCTGTGTAATGAGATCATAACAAGGGCTATCATTTCCAGGTGCACTATGTGTCAAACATTGCCCTCAGCACTTTTTGTGCATGACATTATTTAATCTCTTTGCCAAGGTTATTATCCCCATTTACAGTTGGAAAAAATGAGGCTTAGAAAGGTTAAGTAAAGTCATACAGCTATCCAACAGAGACTCAAACCCAGACCTCACTCCTACATCTCAACTTTTAATACCTATCCTATACTCCCTTCAGAATATTCTATTATTAGTACATTTAATATTTTCATGTTGTACTGTAAAACCCTTCACTGAAAGAAGTGAATCAAATATCAAATTATGTTCAGTATAATTTTCATTTTTAATTATTTTGTGCATTTAATTTCTTTGAAGATGAAAAATCTGTATGAAACAAATACGTTGTATACCCCTAGTAAACAAAATATGTGATTAACTTAACACCCTCATTCCCATACCAGGCTCCATAACAAAGAGTTCATTATACTTAATGTAGAGCTGCTGCAGGGCACTCACTAATTGGCTCCTTGGTAGCCTAAAGTAACAAATATACTTCCTAAGGAAACTACCAGTCAAGGAATGACACGGAATGTAGCTCCATGATTCCAACTAGAAAAGAAACGGTAAAATTACCAAGTTGTTAGTAAAGAGCTAATGATATAATAGTATGTAGTCGCTATTTATAAAGCATTCCTTCAAAACATATCTAATAATTTTGTAATGCGCTTTCTTGCTATACTAAAACAGAGCTGTCTATCTCTCATTCTTCAACTCATAAAATCATGTTCAATGGTCAAGATCAAGCTCAAAGGTCTCCTCCTTGAAAAAGCATTTCCCAGCTTCCAGCAGACGGAATTGGTCTTTCCTCTACCTTTCCACAGCAAACTCCACGCATTTCTGTTCAACAGAGTTTATTCTGCTTGCATTACAGGTCATTTCTCATATATCCCTCTCCATAGCTGGTGTGGCTAGAACTTTAGTCCTCTTCCCACTCAAGCCCTAGCATAGCTTTACATACGTTTGTCAAACAATAAAGAAAAAATGATAATTTGAACTACGTTTTACTCTAAGAAGGCCAACCTGATTCAAGTAATTGCTATTTAAGTGGTATTAGTACATTTATCAGAAAGATTTCTAAGCTTAAAATAAATATAAGAACAATTTTATTTGATGTATATTTAACACATAATGTTTTAATATTTATAATTACATATTATATAGCAAAATATATTTAATACATCAAATAAATGAACAAGAATTCATCCTTAAAATGTAAATTCATGGAGACAAATGTCAAATGTCTGGATCCTAATATTCTTAGAAACCAGTTAAATGCATATAAGAAAAATCATTTCATAATCAAATTAACTGCTTTATTTATATCACCAGCAGCTATTTAAAACATCTTAGCCAGAGGTAACACTAACACCATAAATTAAATATGCAAAAATACTACCTGTGTTTCAAAAGTTAAAGCTTTATTGTCATTAAAAAAAAAGTAATCACAGATGATGTGATCACAGTGGCCCAACTAGAAATGTTCTAGGAATTGAAGCAGAAGGTCTGGAAAAGTAGTGTACACAGAAGTAAGGGCTAAGTATTAATATATAAAAAACAAAAGTTATTTTCTTAGTGAGAAACTAACCAAAAGGGACAAGACTTGGTAAAGCCAAAACCACTAGAGAGAAATATATTTAGTAATTACAATGCTAAGGTGAAGAAAACACTTTACATGCATAAATCCACAAGCAGTTAATGAGATGTGCATTCTCGTATTCAAAGAATCCAAAGTGTTTCAGTGTTGAAGAACAAACCTTCACAAACTACTACTGTTTTCACATGAACTTGCTAGTCTCAATGCAAACACACAATTCCTATTCTCTAAAACAAAATCTAAAATAAACAAGATAGCACCTCTTTAGAAAAACAAAAACAAAAAACTCAAACATTTCCATCAAGACTAAAATCCCAAGTTTGATTCAAGGACTACAGACCTGACATTGCTGTACTAAAAAAAAAAAAGAGTTTTTAAAATGCTATGTTTAATCAAATTTAAGACACTGACTGAGGACACATCATTGGAATAATCTTTGTTGTATCTTCTCCCTTACCAATCCACCACCATCACCTCCCACCCAAGAACAGAACAGGCAAAACCTGTCTATTTTAGCCAAGAAATATTTCTCAAAGATGTTCCCTTCTTTTCCATCCTCACTGCCCAATAATCTATCAGCTCTCACCTCAACAATAACAACTTCCTAAGCGTCCTTCTCCTTCCCCTTTCCATCCTCTTCCCCCAACAAATACACCATGCTAGCCCAGGGCTACGGAAGACATTAATTCGATCACATCACAACCCAACTTAAAAACTGTCATGGTTCCCCAATGCCCATCCTTAGCATGAAATTCAGACTTAATATTTGCAAACCTTTTTCTATGAGCTCAAAGCAGGATTTATATCTTAATCTGATTTCCTTGTATATGAAAATATTCAAAAAATATTAACAATGAAAATATCATTTGATGATCAGAGCTGAAATTCACAAAAAATCATTCTCATGGACTAGTCTAATCACTGAGACAGTGGCAATGGGAGGCAATGGGATGTATTAGGAGACTTGCAAGGGTCTTCTTTATATTCTTTTTTTTTTTCTGTGACTGAACACAAGTTTATTTCATCCAAATTACTTCAAAAACCCAAGTGACAATATATACCTAGTGTACTTCACGACATGGATGAGGTCCTTTACAAAGTGAAGTGTTTTTAAGCTATAGCTGTTCACATGAATTCTTTGAGGTTCTTACAGAAAGCTTTGCAGGGCAGTTGTTTGCCCTTTTTAAAGTCAACAGTTGACACAGAATAAAACATACTAAGAAACCTCCTTATATACATATTTTTTTAAATTTTAGAATATTGTAGGGGTACAAATGCTTTGGTCACATAAATTGCCTTTACACCACCTGAGACAAAGCTACAAGCATGCCCATCCCCCAGACAGCATGCACCGCACCCATTAGGTGTGAATTTGCCCATCCCCTCCTCCGCCCCCCACTGGCCTGATTCCCAATGAAAGTTACTTCCATATGTGCACATCAGTGTTGATCGATTAATAGCAATTTAATGGTGAGTAGATGTGGTGTTTGTTTTTCCATTCTTGTGATACTTCACTTAGAAGAATGGGCTCCAGCTTCATGCAGGATAATACAAGAAGAATTAGTTCACCATTTTTTTATGGCTGAGTAGGACTCCATGGTATACATACATATACCACATTTTATTAATCCACTCATGTACTGATGGGCACTTGGGTGTTTCTACATCTTGATATTCTTAACCTCGAGTATAACATGCTCATAATAAATATTTGCTGAATGTGGCAGTTTTCTGAACCAAAACTCAAGACTCATACCCCAGCAATTTCAAATTTACACAGGAAATAACTGGACCAAATATTTGAAATCGGAAACATAAATCTCAGACTTGGAAGTAGTGCAGGAGCATGACTTGAGGAACCTGTGCTAAAGACATAAATACCACACTGGTGCCAGGGGCAGTCTCCTTGCTGCCTCCTGACAGTTTTAAAGCAGACAAGGAGGGCAAGGTTGATGCAGAATAGGGAATTTCAGCAGACAGGCTACAGGTAAAAAATACACTGAACAATAGATATTTAAGAAATTTGGAATCATATAACTGATGTGCTTCCAATATTTTGTCTCAAAATATACATGTTCATTAATGGTAATTAACAAAGATGATTAATCCACATGTAACAACTATTAGAAATAATTCTCTCAAATTCTATCTTAAAAGTTAAAACCAAACAACTTACATTTGATTTACAAAAATTAGTGCACTGGGGTCACTGGAATATAATCTTAATACTTTCCTATCATAAACCTCAAGAGGGCTTGCATACTCTATCTTGTATTTGATCATATCATAACAACCTGTTCTCTTTAACTACTGGACTCGCTATGTGTTATCCTGTGTCCAGTGCCTAAGAGCTCGTTAATTACCTAAACTATATTTCCATAGGTCTTGTTAATTACCCGTCGCCTGTCTCAGAGGACCTTGTTAATAACTTGTACAGTCTCTCTAAAGAGGTCCTAACAACACATTAAAATTAAAGATGCTTTTCTTTTAGCACCTGTCAAGTGCTGTAAATTGAGAAATTTTCACATCAGTTTATTAGCCTACAGTAGTTTTTGTGAATTTTGGGGGGCTTCTTTTCTTTTTTCTCACAGAACCTCTCTACATCTCAATCTTGCAGCTCAAAAAAAAAAAAAAACTTAGCAAAGTTTGTCTTTTTTGTTACAAAGCTTTTTTTGTTTTCAATTTTGAAGACTATAAATATCAATTTCATTAGTGAGTTAGCAAAAGGATGGCATGGTTGGTATCTGCAAATTAACCCACTGGGAGATACACCAATTAATGAGAGCTATTATAATGAGTATTAGGATGACAAAGGGTAAAAAAGTTTCAAGTAGTATCTGGGGAGTTAAACATAAAAGTTCTAGTTAGTGTTAAGGGAACTAATCACATTGCATATTTCATGTTCCAAGTCATTGTTTCACTGGATACATTCTGTAAATCCCTGGGCACTAATGGATTAATGGCTCTAAAAATCATTTCAAAAGTTTTTGTTTTCTGTGTCATAAACGAGGCCACAAATTTTCAGGAGTGTGAACGATTTATAGCCTACTATGAATATCAAGCAAATTATCTTTAATACTAGACAAATATGAAGAAAAAGTAAATACCGCTATTAAAATAAACCCTTTCCATGTTAAGATTTATGATACCAAAGACTGAGCTTTAAATTCATTCAGGAAGAAAATAATGTCCATAACAGACATTATAAAAATAAAGGTTTAAAAACTATGAATTGGATCTTTTCTTTAGGATCATTTGTTTACTATACTTTCTAAAAATAAAAATGTAAGCCTACAGTAAACAGTCTATCATTTCTTAATGAACATGTCATATTAATACAATTTCATAAAAATGGCTACATGCTTATAGGTCTATAGTGATTTTTGATTTCTGAAAATTAGAAACACACTTAGATATACATTCTAGGTAACCAATTTTTTGTAGCTCTTAAAAAGGGTATGGCACAACCATGGACAAAAATTGCCTAGTTAAGAGAACGTAAGAAGGAAAAGAGGGAGGGAAGGTCAACCTGACCTCAAAAGTAAAAGGCATATTGCCATGCAAAATTACAAAATATTAGCGATAAATACAAGGTTTTGATCTTAGATACTATTTCTGTACTGCCCTAAAAAATAACTCTTTGGCCTAAGTTCATCTTCTAAGAAGAAAGCAGGCTCTTCCATAGCAAATACTGTAAATGGAAATATATACTCTAATAAAATCAATAATACCAGGAATGACATTACAAAACATACCACTAAGTTACACAACAGCAACTAAGAGTTTGCCAGAGTATTCTCAAGTACAGTAAAGCAGAAAACAAGGGAGTGAAAGCATGTTCTCTGTGCAAGGTACAAATAGAAGGATGTTCCCCAGACAAAATTTTCTGGTAAAAATACTTCCCCTAAGTTCTTGCTCTCTCATCAGCTGCCCCCTAACAACAAATGACATTAGCTCATCACACAGAATAGTAGGCTTATTTTCTTGATTTTAATTTCAGAATAAGACATATAATTTCAGAATAAGACATACATAAGCAAATTTCTCCTTATGTTAAAGAATTCCCTTAACTGAAAAGTTTAGGACTGAATGCAGAGTTCTTCAGTCCTGAACTTTTTATAGATCCTATAATTCCTTAGAAGAAGATGAATCACACAGTTTCTCTTCAATTTACCATGAGTAGCAAATATAAGCATATTTTTTACATGTCACTATTGATGCCATCTCTATCGATGCTCAAATTTTACCTGAATCCTGGGAAACAATTCATTCACAGATGTCATAAATATTTAACAGACATTTCTGCTTGGTATTCAATGCCTACTACAATTTAGGTGTTTTTTTTTTTTTTAACCTATTCAGCTTAATCTCTTCTTTCCACATCTGTTTTAGCCAAGCTGACTTTCTTACTGTGCCCTCTACCTTACTTAGGGTCCTGTAAGCAAAGCTAGTATGACTAAGCTGTCCATTCAAATACGTGTTTACAGGCACAACTCCTAATTCCTGTTCAACAATGAGTACTTACTGAACCCTTATGAAGCACAGTAGTCCCCCGTTATCTGCGGTTTCACTTTCCACGGTTTCAATTACATGTGGTCAACCATGCTCCAAAAATATGAAATGGTAAATTCCAGAAATAAACAATTCGTAAGTTTTAAATTGCATGCCATTCTGAGTAACGTGATAAAATCTTGAGCTATCCTGCTTTGTCCCGCCATGGACATGAATCATCCCCTTGTCTAGTGTATCCACAATGTCTTTGCTGCCTGCCCATTAGTTGTTTAGCAGCCTCCTTGGTTATCTGGTTGACTGTTGCGGTATCACAATGCTTGTGTTCAAGTAACTCTTATTTTATTTAATAAAGGCCCCCAAAGCACAAAAGTAGTGATGCCAGCATACTGCAATTGTTCTATTTTATTAGTAATTGTTGTTAATCTCTTATGTGCCTAATTTATAATTTAAACTTTGTCATAAGTACACATGTATAGGAAAAAAGATAGGATATATGGGGTTGAGTGCTATCTGTACCGAATGTATCCCCCGTGGGGTACTACTTATTGTAGGTGATACAATTTAGGTTAGTGATTTTTAAACCTGGCTGATAATCAAGGGGAAACTTTTAAAATGTTGATTTTCATTTCAGGGCCCACTCACTAACGATTCTAATTCAGTCTGAGGTGAGACCCAACAAAACATAGATGGAAAAAAAATCCCCAGAAACCCCCCACTGATCTAGGTGCTGCGGGGAACCCAAGAAAGCAGCTTTCGTACAACTGTTAAGAAGCATATACAGCTTATTAGGGAAGAGCTAAAAACAACTGTATAGCAATTATGTCTTCTATATTAGCAGAAACCCACAGAAGGGAAGCATCAGGTTATTTATTACTCAAGAAAAAATTAAAGAGTTTTTAGCATCAAGGATGGACAAGCTTTTGACACTCAGAGACAAGTGAAGAGTGCACCCATAATTGAGCCCAGTAATGGAGATGGCATGGCTTACAAAGACCTCAGGGTAGAGAGGTGCAGTAAGGAAATTAATTTACCTAGAACAGGTAGATGAGGAATAGTAAAAGTTGGAAGGCAAGAAAAGCTTAAAATATAATGAGCCTTGAAAGTTAGAAAGAAAAATTTGGATTCAGTGTTGCAAACCAGTGGTTCTTCAGCTTTTCTGACCCGGGTATTCCTCACCAGAACAAAAGGTACTATGGCCCATGTGCCCTGCTCTGTAGATAATGCTAACCACTGTAATAAACGAGTGCAAAAATCTCAGTAATTTATATTCTGAGAATTTATCATTCAAACAAGGTCCAATGGTTATTCCTGGTCAGGTAGCCTTCCCTTGCACCAGGCTGCTCCTACTTATGGCTCTGTCCATCTCAAAGATCCTCTCTAACAGCAAACTATTTCTGTAAAAGGCCAAATAATAAATATTTTAGCTTTGTAGGCCATATGGTCTCTGTTACAACTATTCAACTCTATTGTAGTAGCATAAAAATAGCCATAAACAAATAAGCATGGCTGTGTTACAACAAAACTTTATTTATAAAAACAGGCAGCAAGCCAGATTTGGCCCCCAAGCCTAGTTTGCCAATCCTGGTTCAGGGTGTGGAGGAAGAGAGACAATATGGAGGACTGTGTAGGAGGACAATCCATGAGTGGGACGTGGATGTGGTGTACACCTCGTCCACTAACTCTTTAACAAGCGAGGACTTGCTCACAGGTCTTCACCTAACTGAAGGATCTAAGCTATGTCCCAATTTAAAATGAAACCAACAAACAATTTTGGTTTGAAAACACTCATTATTTCTACTTTTCAGTAAAAAGACAGCCCAGTGTTAAATAATTTGTTTAAAATTAATTTGTAAAATTATTTTTTACATTATTTATAATTCATTATTTGTTAAATCATTTATAATTTGTTTAAAAATAAGCTATGAGCAAATTATTAAAAATGGTATAACAAACATCCAGGCATATTTGTTTTCAGAAATGATATACTGCTGATAAAAAAAAAAAAAAAGCATTTCCTTACAAATTGTGGGATAAACCATACGACAAATTAGTTGACAATTTATTTGATAAATATTGATTAAAAATTAGTTAATACTGATGATTCTAAACCACCTGTGATTCAAAAGCAAGAGTAACAGCTATTTTAAAACACAAACCCAATGCCAGCAATAAACTGACAAAACATTTTCCTGAAAATTACAAGAACTCCAACTATACTTACATGTATGTGTATAGCAGGAGTCTTGCAGCATGTCAAATGTTAGATAGCATCCTGACTTCTTAGCAGAAAGTTGATCTGGCATTGATGGTGCACACAATCTGTATACTCACTAAACCCAATTCAGCTTCCTTCTGGGTACACAACCAAACCATAGTTCTTCGCCGGCTGCAGTAAGGTTGGGACATGACTGAGCTCTGGCCAACAGGACATATGTAGAAGTAACACATACCACGCCAGAGCTGGCACACAGAAATGGTCCTCCCTATGATCTTCTCCACTCTTCCCCTGCGGAACTGATCTTGGAGGCCATGTGTTAAATGGTAGCATCAAAGGAAGGAAGAAGCCAGGTTCCTGAGAGACTGTGTACAGCTGGATGAAAGCATGGAGCAAAGCACCCACCTCTGTCATGTCCATCTCAGTGAACTGCTTTGCAACAAGAGTACACAATAAACCTGTACTGTGTGATAAGCCACTGAGATCCGGGGTTGTTTATCACAGCTGATAACCTACCCTAATACAGAGTTCTTAACAGATGCCAAAAATGTGCTACTTAGATTATAAATATTAAAATTGAGTAATCCTTTAAAATTCACTTATATTTTTTAATAATGTTTAGTCGTACATAAAAACGTATACATTGCTTCTATGCATCTGTTTTCAGTCTATCGGAAAGATCTCCATAGCCCACACCAGGCTGGAAGCAGGAGACTACTGGAATGAAAATAACATTTTAGGAAATTGGTCTACACCACTGTGTTCATTTATTCAACATTTCTAACCGCAACAAAGCATCATGCTGCAGATTAAAGGCAAAAAGATGAATGAAATGCAAGCCCTGCCCTGAAATTGTTCATGGTAGTGGGAGAGAAAAGTGACTTAGCTATTAGCAAACGAGGTCACGCCCATATAATACTCACATAAGAAAACACTGCAGTACAGGGAACAACTACCTCGTCCTGGAAGAGCAGGAAGGGCTTCAAAGAAGTGGCATGTACAAGACTGCGAGTTAGTAACTTGGGAAGGAAAAGTGTTGTGAAGAGCCCTGTTCTTTGTTGAAGTAACCCAACATAAAGCCTAACTAATTTCCTCTATCACTTTTATGCAAAGCTAAAGGACCTATTCCAAGATCAAAAGCAAAATGTGATATTTTTGTGATTTCCAAGGTGATTGCTTCAAGTGGACTTTATCTACATTAAAAACTAAAAACTGTTAACTTCTAAAAAAGTGTTTCTTAGTACACTTAGAAATGTGGGGCATACAAGAAAATTCTCCAGTTTTAATCATATACATTATTCACTCAGAGGGTAATAACATGGTTCCTATGTACCTGTAAACACAGGTGAGTCAGCTCACTCACCAAGAACAAAATCCAGTTCCACAGCTGCATATTTTACTCTTACCTTTGTTCAGCATTCCCACAAATGCTGGCCACAAGATATCAGGAAATTCTGTAAATACATCTATTTAGCACTCCTGGAAAAATACCGCATGTGTCTCAGTGATGTGAGCCTATGGCTTCAAAAGTGCATTTGGTTTGGGTGCTGATACGGGAAATTTTACATGTCCCAGATAACTGAGGGATGATATTGGAAAGATCAATGAGAATATACTGCTACCTTGACAATATCCTTCCAAATTCGACACAGGATAAAGGTGCTTGCCAAAAATGTGAACTGCACTCTCTACCTAGGTGTATTTACATTCAATCCTTCTTTTTTATACTATTAATTAGAGCTACCCCTTTATTGCAATTGGTCTGTAACACAAAAAGAATAACTTCCCAGGAATCTATAAATATCTTCATATCTGGCATCTCATAAATATAAGAGAAAGTCTTAAAACTAAAAAAAAATGATTTGTGTTACATACTGACAGTCATTTTATACATAGATCATAAAACAGCTCTAAATTGATAAAAACAGCATTAATATTAAAGTAATCTGAAACAAAGCCTAAATCTGTCAAAATGTCACGATCACTTTTAAAACCCATGGCAGTCCATGTAAACAGCCCAAGTATAGGGCAATTAAAGATTTGAGGGTATTTATTTTTCCATATGCTGCCATAATTTAAGAACATTATTTTCCTACTATTTCTCATTTTCTTGCTTTTCTTTAAATCTAAAATTATCTAAATCACCCAATCTCCAACTTAGACAGCTGTTTCCGTCAATCTTAAGCAAAAAAGGTTCAGTAAAGGGGGGAAAAAGGCAAATATATTTCTACTTACCCCTATAATTTAAGATTTAATGCAATAAAGTACACTATGTAAAATACCAAAATAAAACATTTTAGAACAGCATATTAAAACTATGACCTCTTCAATAAAATATTGATACCATATGATAAAAATGTATTTCTCCAGAGTATAGTCTATAAATAAAACTGAATGATACTTTCTAAAACAACAGCAAATACCCATTTATTGATAAAAGAAAACAAAAGAGATGCACATTTTTCTTTGAAAATTTTAAATGCATGTTTTTTAAACATGTCATAGAAGATATACCAGAGAGTGATGAAGAGCATAGCCTAAAAGGGTGATTTTTAACATTATATTTTCTGTTTATAGTGGGACAAAACAAAGCACTGTTTTTGAATAAAATACGACATGACAATATGTAAAACAAAATAGCAGGCACCATTTATGGATTCTCTATTTGGGGCCTGGCTTTGTACTATGTACTTTTTATATCATTTATCCTCACTGAATCCTATCAAGTGGGTATTATTTTCCTTATTTCAAAGGCGGAAATGCTGAGATTTATAGAGATCATGGTACTCCTAAGCCAGGATTCCCATTTAGGTCTGTATACTACACATTATTGCCTAGAGAAAAAAATTCTGTTACATGGCCAACATTCTACCATGCTCCTCCATGATAATTATGGTCATCCCTTGGTATCCTTGGGAGACAGGTTCCAGCAATGCTAAGGATACCAAAATCCATGGATGCTCAAGTCTCTTAAATAAAATGGTGTAGTATTTGCATATAACCTATGGATATCCTCCCATATACTTTAAATCATCTCTAGATTACATAAAATACCTAATACAATATAAATGCCACATAAATGGTTGTTATACTGTATTGTTTAATATTTTTGATCCAGTGTTGGTTGAATCCTTAAATGTGGAACCAGAGATACAGAAGGTTGACTGTACTTAAGATTTTAATAAATTCATCTTATTCTTTCCTTGAGGTTTCTTTAAACAGCTATTTCATCAGTCACTTGTGCAAAATCCATAATCATATATAAGTATCTAGTTCCAATGTCTACTAAGGAATAATAAAAGTACCCATTATGTCACAACTGAGAACTCGAGTTTGAAAATCTAGTCCTTATCTTGATAGGAATTATTTCAATGACTATAAATCATCATACAAATTCCTTTGGTGTATTTATAGTAGCCATTAGGATCATTGAATTCTAATAAACATTCACAAGTATAAACTGCTTCTGAACAGCCATTTAATAAGGGTAGTTAGCATCTACTATGAAAATCATTAATACTTAACTTAGGACAGTATTTCTTAAAGAATAGCCCATGGGTTGCTATTGGTCCACTAATCCTCTCCAGACAGTCCATGAACTAATCCCTAGAAAAGATCTAGAAACGTATCACCTAAATTCCTGGCTTCAATTAACAGCCACCAGTGGTTTTCATGTCTCATCAAAAGCTATGTTGTTTTCTCCGTAAGTTTTGGTGAGTTTCTGGCTCTCATAAGTGGAAGTAGACTAGCGTAGGGAATAAGATTCTTTCATCCTTCTAAGATAAAAAGTTCAAAGATGTATGCAACACTGTCCGGCTCTATACTTCTTTATAAAAATAAGAATTTTGTTCAAGTAAAATAAAAGGAATTTAAAATAATCAAGTATTTAAAAGAAGTGTTTTGACACTTTCAAGTACAAGATTTCCCCAATAGTACAACTTCCTCCATACTGAGCTTACCTTGAAGATGGCATTATATTTGAAGCCCTGAATTTTGCTGTAAACGGATTAGTTGACTCATAATCAAAATAGTCCTGACGATTTTCACTAAATGCATTAGGTGATTTCAAGTCACAAGGGCTATCAGATCCCCCATTGTTAAGTTTATCAGATCTTCTGCTATCTTTTTTTCCAGTCACTCTTTCAAACAGGCTAACTTTCTCCCTTTTTTCTCTTTTATTTTCTTTTTTTACTTCAATTGATTTTGAAAATAAATTCATGCTGCTGTCCCATGACTCACTGCTTTCTTCAAATGGATTTTTCTTCCTTGGCAGTGTTGCAAATTTTTGGGGTAATGAAGCAGTCACATTTGTAAATGGGTCATTTTGTCTTCCGAAAGACAGTTCACCTTCATCCACAATGCTGTCAGGTTGGTTCATTTTAGAAGTATCAAAGCTTAATGTTCTTCTGTGCGGAGATTTGAGACTTCCTACAAACAATTTCGTAGTTAGTACATAATCAGTGACACATTACATCACACTACTTGACACATCCTGTGTATATTCTGCTGCTTTTAGAATGAGAGCAATTAGCTATTTAAAGGAACTAACCTTCAAAATAATCAAGGAACACAATCTTAAAATGCTAAGGTGGAGCAGTCTGAAGTACCTAGGCTAATCACAATTAGTGTATTGCTAGACAATCAGTAATTTATTCAACTCACAAACAATCATATAAACTATAATGTCAAAACTAGAGGTTCTGCTTGCATGATAATGCTAGAATTTCTCAAAGACTTTTTTTCCCCCATCATTAGCACTAAATTTGTTTCTTCTGAACATAAAAGTTTTTTTCTAGGGACTTTATGGTGAAATGGAATATTCACTTATGCTTCAGGCTTTTGAGACAGGAGTAACAGAAGGAAACAAAAAAAGCAGGCAGGCCGTCAAAGAAGACTGAGAGGCTGGGTGCAGTGGCTCACGCTTACAATCCCAGCACTTTTGGAAACTGAGGCAGGAGGATTGCTTGAGCTCAGGAGTTCAAGACCAGCCTGAGCAAGAGCAAGACCCCATCTCTACTAAAAATAGAAAAATTAGCCGGGCGTCCTGGTGCCCCAGGTTACTCAGGAGGCAGAGGGAGAAGGATCTCTTGAGCTATGATAATGCCACCGCATTCTACCCAGGAGACAGAGTGAGATTCTGTCTCAAAAAAAAAAAAAAAAAAAAGGAAACAGACTCATTTTATTATCATCTATACAAATGTAGGCTAGCACTGCCTTCAACGAACTTATCAATTTTGGGTATAGTAGGTACTCTACAAATATGTGATAAATGACTACATTTAGAAAATACTTTTAAGAAATTGCAATTTGTATTTTATAACATCAGAAGTTAAACTTTTTAAAAATGAAAAGTATAGTTAGACCACTGAGGATACAATTGGAAAGAATGTGTGACTTACCACTTTCTGGAACCATTCCAAAGGAATCTATCTGGCGTCCAAGAAGATGTGTTTGACCTATGGCGCTAGACTTCAGTTTCTCAGAAGACATGTGGGACCCAGATAAATCGGACATTGAATGTGCTGATGAGAGTCGCTGAGGACCCAAAAGAAAAGGCTTTTTCGGTTTGGATTTCATCTGCATTTCACCACTTGAAAATTCACTATTGGCATCAGGCATGTGAGTACTTGGAATGATTGCAGAAGATGTATCAGAAAATGTCCCATCATTTTTTCTACCTTTCATTTTATCTTTTAATTTTGCAAAAGGAGATCTTGTTTTGTCCTTCATGGATAAGTCAAACATACTTGCTGTCATGTTGTTCCTCATAAATTGAATATTGACCTTTATCTCACCCCTGTTTTTGGCTCTTTTTCCTTGTTTGGATTCTAATCTAAACCACCTTAAAGAAAAAAGGAAACAATGGGTTGTAACACCTAATGAAGAGAAGATATTAAGCTCTGTTATACACAATTAGCTTTTTAGGTAGAGCAATCCAAGCACTCAATGAGAATATGTCAGCCAAAGTATTTCTTGTTTTACTCGTGGTTTGACTTAAAAAAGTGATCATTATTTCTGTGATGTAACATATACTGAAAGAATAGGTCTTTAGCAAGTTTGAAAAGGTTTTTAGATGACCTTTTCTTTCATGATCTAAAAATCACTCATCATCAAAAATTCTTATCAATGATAGCTAATATGTTTCCATATGAGATAAGTGTTGCTAATGGCCTAAGGACATTTGTCAACATTTAAAGACACCAAGACAGAGACTTTGAAAAAAATTCATCAGTACAAATTATTTTTGAGCACTATAAAATGACAAATGCTAATGACATTTTAATAAAATGATACTTAGCCCGTATTTCAAAATATTACTTGTATAAAAGTATTAAAAGAATTTTATTAATATTGGAGACTACGTATAGCTCGCTAATCATTAAAACTGGATATAATTTAGATGCATATAAAATGGATGAAAGCCTTTTCCTGAATAAAATACACAAAGTAAAATGCAAAAAGTGACAAATAATAAATCTTGTGAAAAGTTTTCGAAGGAAAAAAAGTCTAAATACTTCTTGTTAGAATGCTTGCTTCATTTACTACTATTGTGACAATACTGAATAAGAATTATTTTATAAATAGAGCTAAATCTTATATTTGTAGCTATCTCAATGTATTACATAACCCATATTTAAATGATTTATAAGAAAAGTTTATTTTGGTATTGTTTATAGTATTTTTATCCATGAGAAATTCTCCAGTTGTGGTGTCACAAGTGGTCATTATACAGGGAAAACAGCCAAAAAACTGCAAAATCAAGCCTAGAAGAGAGTTTCTACAATTTTTTCACATTACTTAGCAATGAAGCATAATATCCATTCCTGCAGACAGGTTATTATTTAAATATACCACTAATCGAGTGTAACAAATTTTCTGAGCGACAAAGGAACCCTGATCTAATTTTACATTAGTTCTTTCTCTCATTGCTACCAACAGGATATGCTAAGAGAAGATTACATTTACTGTAAATCAAATAGAAGACTGGTTCCCAAGTCTTCCCAGGAAGGACAGAGAACTGGCACATAATGTAAATACCAGCTACATCTTAGCAAATAACATGCAAGAGAAATATTTTCTTGATTAACTAATTTGGAGCAATTTAATCAATAAAGATATAGTCTCATCAAAACTAGCAATTTTTTAGAATAGAATATCTTATAATAAAAAGCATTAACCTGAGACCCTAAACTGAAAAAATCCCTTATGTGAGGCAAATGGTAAAATCTGAAGAAACAGGAGCTGGATATAGGAAATGACAGCAATAAACTCTGTGGAAGAGAGAACTCTGAATGACACAAAATTGGGCACTCAAAAAGCCTAGAAATGAAACAAGGTTATATGCCCAATATTAACTCACAGTTTTTGAAAACAAAGCCAGTTTCAACAGGAGGAGAAATACTTGTGACAGATGGTATCTCAGAAATACTCTGTAACATCTCAGGCTACATAGAAAATAGGTGAATACACTTTGCAAGAAATGTACCAAAACACAAGCAAACAGAAACAAGGATGGAGGACTTCCATGTATGTAACAAACCAAAGTATTTTGGAAGAAAGTAAACCAATAACCCCAAAATTGGAAGGAGGTGAGGGTAGTCAAAAGTCACAGTATTTTAGAAATAAGACCAAACAAATCATCTACTTTAATATCCTTATTTCATTCATGAGGAAACTGAGGCACAAAAAATGATACTTAACTTCCCAATGTCAGATTAAAGTCAATAAGGAAAAAAATCTAAAGTTGATGAATAACGTCTACAGGAAAATAGAAGTTCTTTCTTATTTGATGAACTATGTATGCTAATAAGGTTAACCACATATTTCAAGGACACTGTATTTAATCAGGAGACATGATAGCTGAAAAGGAAAGCAATGCAATTTTTTCTATTGCTAGAGTGTAAGCTCCTTGAAGGCAGTTTGCCTTGCACTAAATAAATGTTTATTCAATTTTTATTTCTAGAACTGTATTCTTAAAACAACCAAGCTACAACATTGTATTTGTGTTTTGCACTGTTTTGTTTTTTAGTAGGAAACTCTAAAGACCTAGGTAAGTTTTAAAGAACAAAGTCAGTGTTTGAATACAAACTATAAATACAGTATTAGTTTACACCCCTTCCCCCGCAAAAAAAACTGCAAAGAACTTTAAAAATATACTAATTGAAAAAGTAGGAATGACAAATAACTTGAGCTGCTTTGTTTTGAAACTGATGTAATAGGGAAGTCTTAATAAGATCAAGAATCATTCCAGAGACAGCATTTGTTTTCCCAGGCTTCAAGAAGATAAAATGAAGACATAGCATTTGGGGCTTACTGGATTAATGCTGATTTTTTTTTCACCTCTGGAGTGCTGCATTTAAACTGTATATGGCCTCTGTTCAATTTTTAGTGGGCACAGGTCCATGTTCAAAAACCACCACACATGTGGGAACTATTCCCAAGCAATTGGTGCTGTGTGGTCAGAAATGGGACAAGATTGGCAGTAAGGGTGCCAGAGGCCAGGACGCAGGTGCACTGCACAGACAAACATAAGCCCTAAAATCTGCATATGTTTGAGTCATATCTAACTCTGGAGACTCTGATTGTTATTACTTTTCATGAGCATTAAAAAAAAAAAAAACAACATCACCTACTTCTATTGTAAAAAAATCAATGAATATTACATAACAGCATCAATGATTTTACCATTCTATTATTAAACACTGCATTATTTCCTTAAATCTCATGCCAGAACCAACCCAGACATCTATTAAAGAGAGAGCTATAGAAGTTCTCTTTCCACGCCCACTCAAAGGGTTCTGGCTACGGCCCTTTTTCCCCTTTCCTCAAAAAAAAAAAAAAAAAAGTATTTATTTCCAAAGTATAGAAATAAGTAAACAAGTTTTACCTTTCATATTTCTTTGCCTATCATGATACAACTAGAAGACAAGCTGTAAATACATGTTTTCAAAGTCAAAAAGTAAAAAGTGTCACACCCAGCAATTTCAAGGGACTTCTCAATCAGCTGGTAGACTTCATCACTGAAACCAGTTTTCTAAAAAGCACTTGGGAATATGCTGACAAGGTTTAGCAATGCGCAGAATATTAAATATCTTTCTTGCATTACACTGGTGGCTCAAGTCCGTTCCTTACTGTGCCACATGTACAGCTGTGCTAGAAAAGGAAGCTATTAAATATATTAAAAAACTAGAAATATTACCAATAAAGATACCTCATCAAATATATGGTCCCCATTTATCCATAAAGTAAAATGTTAAGGGTTTAATAACATACGAAAATCACTTTGAATGCAATAACATCACAAGCCCTCCTGATAACATTTAAAAGCATTTTCCCCTCAAAAGCTCCAATCGCTTTTCTATAGTAGCCAGTAGAGAATGTCTGCAGGGAGAGACTACGATATTAGAGCATTGCTCACGCCAAATGTATTCTAACTGCGATGCTGTCAAACACAAGGAATAAAACTTTAAAAGGTTATTTCATCCTCAGAATCTGAGTTCACATTTGGGCCTATTTTCACTTGGAAAACTTATGTTTCAGAGAAAGCCTGAAATACATTATTCATTAATATTAAGAGTACTGTACATGGAGTAAGAAATTTGAAGTTACAATATACTTAAAAGTTTACATTCACAAAACACTTTAAATATTGTATGTCAAATGTCACCCAAAATTGTCAATTTGAAACAAATTACTTGGGAATTACCCATTTTTCATTTTAAATTTGATGAAGAATCTTCCCGGGGGGAAAGTGAATGCCACTTTTTCGGTATCAAATAATTTTGTTGTTAAAATCTTGGTATATATTCAACTTTACACTTTTTAAAAACTTTTTCTCTCATCTCCTTGATTAGTTTAAATATTTACAATTTTCCTCTTGCATTCCTAATATTTCTTATCTCTTTACCCTTTTATTCAACATATATTAAATCTGAGGTAAAGTCCTGATTTAAAACAAAACAATTGCCAATAAAGAGAAGCTTGCGGGCAGATATGTACAGAAAAGAACAAGAGATGGTTGTGTTAAAATATAGCAAATTAACATGAACTTTAAGAAAATGATCATTATAAAAAAGTTTTTAAAAGAGTAAATAAATTCAATTATGACTGAAAGAAACATCAAACTATTTTGGAAATTTGAAGTCCTCTCATAAATTCAATCTGTACTTTTCTCCCGTTAATTCCACTAATCTTAATGTTCTTCTCAGACTAGAAAAATTTTAAAGTTTAAGGAAGGGGTGAGTATGCCTTTCTGAAAACATACTATCTTTTCAATTTAAGACACAATATCCTACTGTTAATTTATATTTTGATTTTTCAATTAAAATATATCTAATTCAAGCTCAAAAGTCACACTAAAAAGACCATGTTTTCATTGACGATGTCATTAAATCATTTCATCACAAGAATTTATCATTGTCTCCAAATCTTACAGCATCCAGGGGTGGGGAACCTGAGGCCTTAAGGCCACATGTGGCCTTCTAGGTCCTTAAATTCGGCCTTTTGACTAAATCCAGATTTTACACAACAAATCCTTTTATTAAAATGGGTGCAGCAGAGAAAGATGAAGCTTGTCTCCTTTGGTACTTAAAAAAGAACAATCTTGAAATCAGAAGGCCGCAGGTTCCCCAGACACACTAGCTTTGCAGAACTAATTCTTAAGTAATACAAGAGCTCTGATATATGGCAAATTAAAAGGAAAATGTTAGTGCGTTCAAGGCTGAAGATGTTTGTACATACTTTTCAAACTTTTTTTTCTTTTAACAGTTTTAGACTCCATCAAGTTGTACTGACCCTGCAAAATGGCTGGGCTAAAATAAAGGCTGTGTATAACGCTGAAATGAAATACTGAGTTCTAAAGCTGGTAATTTATTTCATGATAGCCACAGAGTTCAAAATATAAACATTACATTGGCAGATTTAATTTTATGATCTTCCATTTCATGGAAAATTATAATGTTTAAGGATCATAATTTATATGTCTATTAAGTTCTAGTTGGTCAACACTGTGATCCAGTCCTCTTATAGTGAAACAATGTTAAATTACTTAAAATCCGGTGCAAAACATTCAATTATTTAACAGATGTTTACCGCGAACAAAAATGAGAATAACGGATTGTTAATGACTCCGTTTAAAAAATGTCTCATCACAAGGGCTATTTTTACTTCAGATTCACGCAAATATGGTGTTTCAAACTGGGTCATATTTCAATCCAAAAAACCAACGTCCCAAGTACACAATAATTTCCAAGAACAGAAAACTGATAAATAAGATACAGTTAAATTCCCCAAAATTCAAAATAAATTACATAACTTACTCTGTTTTCCTTCTTTGTTTGTCCTCAAAGATGTCATTGAGATTGATTGCCACCTGCCCTAAAAATTTATCCAGACCCACCAGGGACCTGTGCATAACTATAAGGAAAAGAATGTATTTCTCTGGATTCCCCTGCATTAGCAATCCAGGTAGCTCAAAAGAGGCCTCTTCCTTCCAGACTGGCTCAAGGGTTTTCTCAGCTACAGAGGTGGAGTACTTTTCCTTGCCCAGCTGAATTATAGTGTATGTGTCATTGGTGCCACTTTTGCCTTTTGGCTTCAGATCTTTGGCTTGAAGCACTGTGACCTGCACGTGGGTTGGAAACCACTTTTGGGCTTGCTCAGACAGCATCATTCTGTCCTTTTTCTCTGCACGGACTTCACAGGCGCAGGCAGTGCCCCTCCCGGAGGGAGAGCCTAATTCCTTAATCACTGCATCCTAAGGGCACTTAACGGAGACAGGCAGGCTCAGGGCTGCCCAACTTCCCTAGGGCTGATGTCAAAACGCCTCACGGGGGCAGCCCGGGGGCACGGCTGCTCCGGGGGTCCCCTTTCCTCTGGAGAAACACAGGGGCCCACCATCACCTGGCCGCGCCGTCCAGGCCTCCCGCGCCTCGCGTCTCCACCTTCCCGCTGCGCCGGCCCCCGGCACGGCGCTCGGCGGAGGGCGGCTCCGGGGCCTGCGGGCAGGTGAGGCCTGGCCACCGGGGCCCGGGCGGAGGGCTGCGAAGGTGGAAGGGAGCCCCCCGCCCCAATTCCGCACCCCCGGCCTCCCGCCTGCCTCCTTGCGGCCAGGCCGCCTCCGTCTCCGCGCCTCCCGCCCGCCCCGCACCCGTCCGCGGGCCCGGCCCGGCTCCTCCTCCGGACCCCGGTAATACGAACCGCCTGCGGCTCGCTCGGCCTCGCTCCCTCTAGCAAACCTCTCCCTCCTCCTTCCCCTCCTCCTCCCCCTCGCCTCGGCTCCTCCTCTTGGGCGAGGGCGGGTCGCCCGGGCGTGGAGTGGGACAGGGGCGGAGTGGGACAGGGGCGGAGGACGTGGACGCCCCGGCGCCGGCAGGACGCAGAGCGGGCCGCGAGCTGCAGGCGGCGGGCGGGGAGCTCGGCCTGGCCCGGCCAGCGGCTTCTAGCACCGGGCGGGCGGCGACGGTACTTCCGGGTTGGCCGTCTCCATGTTGAGCTCGGGAACGCGACGGGGCGGGGCCTCGGGGTCAGGGGTCGGTGCCGCCCTGGTTGCCGTGGCGACCGGGGGCGCGCGGCGCGTGCGCTGCGGCCCGGGGCTCCACGCTGGGTACCTGGTGGTGCTTTGGCTTGGCTCGGGCCTGGGCCCTGGGGACGTGGGGGCCTGCCAAAGCCGACGGAGGGGCCCTGGGGAAAGCTGGGGACTGCTCTTGAGAGGAGGTCGTAAAGGCCCCGGAGGGGAGGGGCCCAATTTCGATCTGTGAAAGCGGGGAACCTGTCTTTGCTGGACCCTGGATGTCCTGTACCTCGCATGGAGGTGACTTTGGGTAAAATAATTTTATCTGGTAAAGGGTGGTGAAGTGAACCAGTCCGGTCCATTGACCGAAAGCACACTTTTCTTCAACCCCCTATCCAGTCTTCTCTTTTTGAAAAGAGAGAACATCGTTTGACAGAAAATGGCATCGCTCACCCAGATGAAGAGAGAGAGGGAAGCAGATAAAAGATTCCAAAACTAACACACAGGGATTAATAAACAGCCCAGGAAGCACTGGACTAGCATCAGAAGACGTGATTCCAGCCCCGCTTCTGCCACTACGAGCATGTGGGACCTTGGTCAAGTCATTTTACCTCCCTGAGCCTTAGTTTTTTCATGGGTAAAATTGGGATCTCCGTCGTGTCCAAGATTCCATCCTGACTCTACGGGCTCCAGGTCAAAAGATCCCTTTGCTCCTCTATTTCTCAATTACAAGAGACCCTTATATACCTCTATTGCTTTTACTTCTGTGCATGCCTTATCTTACCAAAGACATTCTAAGTCTTCGGACTGCGTTGTGTCTCATGCAATCCCTTCATAGTGCCTAGCATGCAGTACACAATTTATTGAATGACTTAATGCCTTTTTTCCCTTTACAAGACTAATTTGGAGAGTAAAGCAATATGATAGATGTAAATGCACTTTTTAAACTTAAAATGGCCATAAAACTGTAAGGTATTATGTTTATTATTTTCAAGCAAAGTTTAAAACTTCTCTATTCAAGGCGGAATTTTCCATCCCTGGGAGACAAGAGTATGAAAAGGCCATGTGTGGAAAGCAGAACAAAATCATCATACTGCAAATATAGCATCTGGATCCCAGAGTGTGCAGTTGTCAACTTTAAAGAAAAATATTCTTAGGGATTTTTAAAGAGTACATTGGAACAGTCAATGGTGGAATTTCACCAGGATCTCCAGGGAGAAATAATTTGACACCTGAAACTTACAAAAACAAAAAATAAGCGTCATGAAATCAAATTTAATCAAGTCCAGAATTTTTATAAATTGCATTTTTAGAAGTCTTCGTGTCTCTATTAAAGGTTGTAATTAAATAAGTAAGAGGCAATTAATTATATTAGTGGATGTGTGTTTCTAAAGAGCTTAAATTGTTTGGTAAGCTTTATTAATGATTATAAACTTGTTTACAAGTATCATTTCACTCATCTCTGAAATATAGCCATCTCTAGGGTGGAAATTGGCAGCAGTAGTTCACAGCAACGCAATAACATACTCCAACACAATTCTGAGAATACTCTCAAGGCAAGAGCTGAACAACTGGAATTACTAATCTCTCTTCCTGTAGCACCTAAATTTTTTTGAGTTTTCCCAAAACCTGGCTAAAGCCAAAATTGTTTAGTTTTACTACCTGGTAATATCAGAAGTTATGACTACATTTTTAAGCCAGAATTAGAAAATAACGTATTTTTGCCCCTGGGGGAAGCAAATAAACAAACAAACAAACCAAATGAGCTAAACAGAATCTGAAATTGCGTTATAAAAAGGGAGTGATTTCCTATAGAGTGTTTCTCTTTTTTGATTATTTTCAAGAGAATAAAAACATGACAGCTGAGTCAAATTTATGTATGGTTGGCTGATAGTGAAAAATAATGGCAATTATATAAGATTTAGGTGGATCAAAGTGGTTCTGCCAGAATGTTTATTGTCTTGCAGTTTTAAAATTTCTTTTTACTAATTTGAAGATATACACGGACAGTAATTTAAAAAGGAATGAGGATTGCATGCATAAGGACAACGTACCAGAACTGAAGAGAGTCACTTTTTTAAATTATCATGTGTCTAATGATATATCTGGAAATGTTTGGTACAATTCCAAAATCAAGGGATTGGGAAAATATTTGATAGAAGGAAAATACTAAAAATTTTAATTTTAAATTGTTACAATCCCTGTGGTAGTAAGTAAGAATTATTTGACCAGAAAGTTAAAATAGTCAATATTTATTCCCCAGGAGTGAAGGATTTCACGGATAAAAATATTTGCTAAGTGCTGCACCTTTCAGTGAAGTCCCATAAGGGGACTTATTGCAGGCATTGTAGAAGATTTTCCTTTTGGACAACAGCATCTCTAAAATCACATCTTGCAAATCTGTTGTAGAACAATTATAATGCTGTCAGTGTTTAAATAGCCCACTGGGTCAAGAGTGTTAATGCTCCCATATACATTATGTAATGGATATTAATTAGTTTCCAGCTGGAGATTCAGAAACATAAGGGCAGTGAGAAGCTTTCCCCCAATGTCATTACACTCTTCAGACTTCAAGTACACATGCACCTCAAATATATATACAGCTGAAATATATATTAAACTAATGTACATATGACAAAGCTCCAGGGGTATGTTGGAGATAGAAAGATAGATCAATCTGCACATAACCAGTCAAAAAGTAAAAGGGTATTTGGCAAATTGATTTGAAATTATAATAGCAATGAACTAGTATTTGGGGTTTTTTGGTGATTGTTTTGTTTTCATCACTGGGCTGATTAATTTGTCTGCTGGGATTGGGCAGTACGTAGACACAGTTTGTGATGCAAGAGAAGCAACATGGTATGTGGCGTAAAGAGTTCTAGTCGGCAGCCTGGGCCCTAATCCCAAGTCTGCTTTTTTATGACTAGCTACATCTCTGTAAGGAAGTAATTTTTCTTCTTTGGGCCATCTGTAAAATAAGAGTCTATGATGGCAGGCACCAAAGCATCCTCTGACATTTAATAATTCTAAATAGTGTACCCACAACACAAAGAAGCAAATTGCATCATAATTATCTAATTGTATTTGGACATTATACTAAAGCAGAGTTCCTTTTTATGTAACTTATTAATAAAGAATCCTCTAATTCAGGAGAAAACAAAATTCTTCAATATGTCCTGAGAGCTCTCTTTCTCCCAAATGAAAGTAATTAATGATCACAGAAAGGAAGTAAATATGAGTTTTATTAATAGGCCCTGCATGAGAAAATTGACACCAACAGCTCAAGATGTGAAAGAAATTACATGTAAGTGCAAGTGGTTTTGAAAAGCCTTAAACTTGTCACTTGCATAATAGTAATAAACATAACTTCTCTTAGTATTATTTGTAGCGTTTTTAAACTACGAAAACATGCTGAGGATGGTAATATTTTATAGAGCAGAATACATATTTGCACATAAGAATGTTTTGTGCGACATCTTTTAATTTTCTCTTCATACTATCATACTATTCTGTTGTACAGTTTTTGTTACCATAACAGGATCAATGCATATTAATGAGCAGAATGTGAATTGATTGACTTTAACTGTTACATGGTATTGGGTGAGATAAATAAACCCCATTTAATCTTTTCTCCTTCCAAAGGACGTTTAAATTGTTTCCAGTTTTTCAACTATTATCAACAATGCTACATAAACATCCATATAGGTCTCCTATGCACATGTGCAGGGATTTTTTAAAAACAATCATACCTGTTTTTGACAATTGACAATGAAATTATTGGGAGTTTCTGAGTGATAGTGTGGAAAATCCACAGGCCTGAGAATTAGAACACTTGAGTTCCAATCCTGATCCTACAAACTAAGGAGTTGTAGACATTAGTTTATTTATCTGTGTCTCAGAGACACCTTCCAACTCCAGAATTCTCGAAGTCTTTTATTACATTTACTGAGAAGCAGAGATTATTTCTATTGGAGGATTTTGTGACCACTTAGATATGTGTCTTCAAAATTCAATTGTCTCATTGTCATGAGTCTTTCTGAAATCTTCCAGAACATTGCTACCTGTATGGACTTAGGTGGAAGTTAACAAGGACTGGAGAATTTTGATTATTCCTGAAAGAAATGATTATTAGAGTTACATAAACTTATCATCCTTATACTTTGTAAACATCTATTAATTTTTTTAAGTCTTCATTTAAAATCTAGGACAGGGGACTTTTAAAAATAATAACAGATTTGAGTTGTAATATTTCTGGAATATTCTGGGATATATAATATTTCTGGAATAATATATCTGAAAATATGTTTATTTTGAGAGCATTAAACTGGCAAACAGTTGGCAAGAACATTTGGTGGTGGTATTTTTTCCGCCCTATATGAGATCTTGTATTCTCTCTTTTTCCACTTATTTGGTTTATGTTAAACAAAGTAAAGGACTTTTAAAGTCTTTGTTATGTTTGTTGTATCTTGTTTTATTTTATGTGTTTGATATAAAGCCTAGGGGAGAAATAGCACTTTTGAGGGATAGATCCAATTCTTCTTGTTCCAGGATTAGATTTTAAACCATTTCTCTTAAAACAATTTCAACTGACCTGAACAATGTTTTAGTCCATCTGAATATCTGATAATAAAAGTATTTTTGGCATAGAATTATGTGCTTATCTTTTACACATTCTGGGTTAGGTCACCTTCAGAGCACCTGTAGATTATGATACAGGAATGACTTGTGGATATGTATTATAATCGTTTTCTAGTTATTGGAATAATCATAGGTGACCTGCATAGCCAAAATTAAGCACAGGACTTAGTTTGGCAATGTCAACCTAAAAGAAATACCTTCTTTCAGGAAGTTAGGTAGTATAATGGGCCTAGAGAAGTTACCTGCCTCGGTCAACTAATGTTGTTTATGGCTTTGAGCAACTTGAAATGCTCATCCAGAAAACAGCAAAGTTTAAATTTCTTCAATCTCCAAACTTGATCTCAGATCATCCAGAGTAGCTTCCCCCCAGACTCAAACCAATGACCAACTGTGTTCTGTGGTTGTTCTCCAAATTGTAATTTGTGCCTGTAACTATGTTCTTGTAATCTGAGGTTTAAAGAAAAATGAAGGACAAAAAAAAAAAAAAAAAAAAAAGCACCTATTCCAAGTACAAAGTGCATTGCATGAAGTTCTAAGGTAAAGTGTTGCCTAAATCACCTCTGTATTAATTTTGAGGGTTTTTGTTTCCCTTTCCTATCTACACTTGAACATTGGACAGGAATGGAGCAAAATAGCTTTGTAAAAATGAAGCCTTGTACATTAAGCACCTCAGAAATAAGTACTTGTAACATTTTCTAAAATAAGATTTGCTCCAAATTTCCTCAGGTAGAGACACTTACTGAACTGCCGTTGAGTATTCATCTTATTACAGGTTTTGTCCCTTGGGCACTACCTACCAGTGTGACCTTGGCAAAATTACGTGAACCGTCTAAATTCAGGTTTCCTCTTCTGCAAAATGGGTTGTTGGGAAGATTAAATAAGGGAGTCAGATAAATGCACAGAGAGGAACTGACCCGAAAGGAAGTGCCCTAAAGATGCTTGTTGCTGTCGGCTTGATGACGCGGCGTCCCTTCTCTTTCCAGCTGCTTTCCTCTGATCCGAAGGCAAAGGCTGTACAGCGGTTGCTCTGGGCTGTTTCTCACCAAATAACTAAGGATCCTGGGCTGCAGCGGGTGCCCCTCCAGCCTAGTAAGCGAGAGGCAGCAAATGGAGACCCCGAGTTATTTCAAGCCAAACCCAATGTTATTGGACACTCTTTCTCTAAACAAAAATAATAACGAAATAAGCCCTTAATAATATTTTAACCTTTCTTTTAAAATTCAATAGTGACTTTCTAAGTATCATTTTAACAACTTTATAAGAACTAATCAGATGCTTGAATTGAAGAAAAATAACTCCCTAAATTATACACCTTCTATGTCTATAGGTAGCAGAATTAGAAATTTAAGTAAGAGATCATATACCTGGTAATATTTTTAATATCCTAGATTTTTCACTTTGGTGAGAATTATGATGAATTTAAAAATAAAAATGTGACATCCTTTGGTAAACCTTGTAACAAACCTCCTCTAAGCAGTGTTTTCTAACTCCCCTTTACTACCCTAAGTCTGTTACCTCTATTTTAGTAATAACAATAGCTAACCTTTGCTCATTGCTCACCTTATGCTACGTTCATTAACGTCACAATCTCATTTAATTTGAAAGAGGTAAAGCTACAGCAACACAAACCTTACCTATTTATTTTCTATCCCATTACACAGAATGTGGTGACGTTGCGTGGGCTCTTCAGGCATTGCTCACGTTGGGATGCGGCCGGACACTTGAAAAGCAGATCCTTCATATCCTTTGAACAACTCTTGTACTTCAATTGGCTTGAAGCATTATCAGAGCATCCTTGACATGATGCCAGGGCCTAACACCGCTTTAGTGAAAGCACAGAGACAAGCAAAAGATAATTGATCTATTTGGCAACTCCTGACATACTCAGGTAAGCAGCAGCCTATATACTGCGGTGTTTGGCATCCATAAAATACAGAGAAATTAAAATGTATTAATTAACTCTATACCTGGAAAAAGAATCACGTGGGACATCAATGAACTCTTCTGCTTTCACGACCAAAGGTCAAAATGCTAATAATCTGTTCCTTGAGACCAAGGCTCACACACTAACAGCCTATGTTAGACATTTGCTAGAGGATAGAACACAATAATGTAAAAGCATTTTGTAAACTGTAAAGAATTTCAGAAATATGAAATTTTATCATGGTTTTAGTCTTGTATTAATAGCTATTAAATGTATACACTTTTCCCTCAATGGTTGCTTAAAATGCTAAGAGTAGAACAAATTTAAAAGAAATACAATTCTAGTTTACCATCATTCAAATTTATTTTAAATCCAACTCAACATTATAAGGTACGGAACATATGAAGGATAAATCAGAACTTGATAGCTAAGTAGATAAATATATGTGATGGGCCAAATTCATTGACTGTTGCAGGAAAAAACAGAATACACTGAATTAAAACAGAGTAAATTTAAATTTATTGTGGCATGGCAAACCCAGTGCCTTCTTGGAAAAACATGCCTTAACAAGCTCATGTGGTTGTAAGGTTGATAATATCTTGATAATAACTTACGTGTTTCTCATTCCTAGTAATTGCCGGTTCCCTTGTGACCTTCCTCCTAGTTTCAGACAGCAGCTAGGAGAACTAGACTTACTGCTCCAGAGAAGAGAGGCCAAGGCATACAGAAGAGTCAATTCTCAGCTTTCCCATTTCAAAGTAGACAATAGGGGAAGAGACAACAAAAGGCCAAGTTTATGCAGTAAAGAAAGAATTTGGGAAGAGTGCAATTGATGAAAGAGCTAGATTAGACAAAGTTTTCACTGGACAGAGTGAAGAGTAAGGAGACTTGTACAAAAGATCAAGATGGCTGGGCAGGTGTAATGTCTCCAAGACCTTTCTACACTCCTTCCGCCTCGCTGAGCATGGGAATTGGGCAAATCAATGATAGGGCATCCAGATAAATTCTGGCATCCAAAAGTAGATGTCACTTGTATTTTTTTCTCAAGAAGGACCTTGAAAGTGGGCAAAGTCCAAGAGATCCCTGATCCCATGCACCATGTTCCCTTGGAGCAGCAATGACCGTAGTAGAATAGCAGGGCGAGGGGACTCTAGGCAGAGAAGGTCTGGGGCAAGCCCCTGGGCCTCCTGTCATCAGAAAACAGAAAGAGGGGAATCAAAATAGAGATTATGTTGAGTAATAAAGAAATAGAACTATGTTTCTGGCCT